>QXEO01001769.1:0-33738 GCA_007115705.1 Dactylis glomerata
GCACACCCCTCCGGTTCTTATACGTGCACTCTTCTTGAACTGTCATGACTTGTCACCACCCCAATGCTTGCAATCATGGTGCTCGGGCAGAACTTTGATCTTCTTCCCGTCCTCACTTTCAGCATCTTCTTCGGCTGAAGGTCTTGGTGGTCATCTCCGGAGGTGCCTTCTCCTTCACCACTCGAGGGAAGCCATGGTGCTCTCAAAACTAAGATCAATTCCTGACAGAAACAGCTCGAAACAAAACCACGAGAAAACAATAAACAGACCTCGGGTACTCCGGGGGTTATATAAGCGAAATTATACATCGAGGGGAAATCACAGGAGGAAACCGGACAGAAACAAGCTCCGGGGTGTTCTCACACCAGGGCGCGCGCCCAGAGGTGGGCCCGCGCCCCCTGTGTGTGAGGAGCACACGGACTCCTTTTCCTGCCCGTTTTCGTCTCGTGATTTTTCATATTTAGTAAAAACAGCAAAAATAATAAAGGAGGAGTTTCTCGCGAAACTTCTGACTAGAACTGTTACCTATTCGAAAAACAAACTCTGCAGGTACCTGCAATTTGTCTTGGATGAATTCTTCTGGAGAACGTTTCAATTACATCAACATCTTCATATAAGAATCTCCAGTAATAGTTTGAGTCTTTGACCATTCACCACTTGTGTAGAGTTGTCTTTCAATGAAGCAATCTTAATAGCACTGAGCGGTATACTTCCACAATAACATATGGTCCTTCCCATTTTGAGAGTAATTTTCCTGCAAAAATCTGAGATGAGACCTATACAATAGAACTTTCTCACCAACATGAAACTCTCTTTTAAGGATTCTCTTGTCATGCCATTGCTTGACTTTCTCTTTGAAAAGTCTAGCATTCTCATACGCTTCGTTTCTCACTCATCTAGAGAACTCAAATCTAACAACCTTTTCTTACCGGCTAGTTTAAAATCTCTATTAAGCTCTTTCACCGCCCAAAACTTTATGTTCTAATTCTAAGGGCAAGTGACACGCTTTTCCGTAAACCATCTTATAAGGAGACATTCCCATGGGGTTCTTATAAGCAGTTCTATAAGCCCATAAAGCATCGTTTAACTTACTAGCCCAGTTTTCCCTAGATCTATTGACAGTCTTCTGCAAAATAGACTTGATCTCTCTATTTGAAAGCTCTACCTGCCCACTAGTTTGGGGATGATAAGCAGAAGCAATTCTATGATTAACATCATATCTAGCAAGAGTTTTTCTAAAACTGCCATGAATAAAATGAGAACCTCCATCAGTCATAAGATATCTAGGCACACCAAACCTAGGAAAAATAACATCTTTAAGCATTTTTAACGAGGTCTCACCATCGGCACTCTTTGTAGGTATGGCTTCTACCCATTTAGTAACATAATCAACAGCACAAGTATGTGGGTATAGCCTTTTGAAGGAGGAAAAGGACCCATAAAGTCAAATCCCCAACAATCAAACGGTTCAATAACAAGAGTGTAATTCATAGGCATTTCATTGCGTCTAGAAATATTACCAACTCTTTGACATTCATCACAAGATAAAACATACCTTCTAGCATCTTAAAGAGGGTTGGCCAATAAAAACCTGATTGTAGACCTTCTGTGTGGTTCTATCTCCAGCATGATGCCCTCCATAAGCACTGTCATGGCATTTTCTTAATATCTCTTGTTGCTCATATTCTGGTACACATCTTCGCATAATACCATCAACTCCTTCTTTATATAAATGTGGGTCATCCCAAAAGTAATGCCTCAAATCATAGAAGAATTTTCTTCTTTGCTGAGCTGTAAAAGTTGGAGGCAAATACTTGGAAACAATAAAGTTAGCATAATCAGCATACCAAGGAAGGTCTCGCGAAGTTACATTTACAGCAGCTAACTGTTTATTTGGAAAACTATCATTAATAGGAATAGGATCAAAAGAAATGTTTTCCAATCTAGACAAGTTGTCAGCCACAGGATTTTCAGCACCTTTCCTATCTACGATATGCAAATCAAATTCTTGTAAAAGCAACACCCATCTAATAAGCCTAGGTTTAGCATCCTTCTTAGTCATAAGATATCTAATAGCAGCGTGATCAGTATGAATAGTAACCTTAGAATCAACAATGTAAGATCTAAACTTATCACATGCAAAAACAACAGCAAGAAACTCTTTATCAGTGGTAGCATAATTTTTCAGAGCAGCATCAAGAGTCTTACTAGCATAATGAATAACATTCAACTTATTATCTACGCGTTGTCCAAGAATAGCACCAACAGCAAAATCACTAGCATCACACATAATTTCAAAAGGTAAATTCCAGTCAGGTGGTTGAACAATAGGAGCAGTAGTTAAAGCCTTCTTAAGAGTTTCAAAAGCTTCCTTACAATCATCATCAAAGACAAATGGTACATCCTTTTGAAGAAGATTAGTAAGAGGCTTTGAAATCTTAGAGAAATCTTTAATAAACCTCCTATAGAAACCAGCATGACCAAGAACACTACGAATACCTTTAACATCTCTGGGACAGGGCATTTTCTCAATTGCTTCCACTTTTGCTCTGTCAACTTCAATACCTCTTTCAGAAATTAGATGTCCAAGGACAATTCCTTCATTCACCATAAAGTGGCATTTCTCCCAATTAAGAACAAGGTTAGTTTCTTCGCACCTCTGCAAAACTTTATCAAGGTTGTGCAAACAGTTATCAAAGGAAGTTCCATAGACAGAAAAATCGTCCATGAAAACCTCCACAATTTCCTCACAAAAACCATGAAAAATAGCAGACATGCATCTTTGAAAAGTAGCAGGAGCATTGCATAAACCAAATGGCATACGTCTATAAGCATAAGTTCCATAAGGACAAGTAAAAGTGGTTTTCTCTTGATCTTCCTTTCTAACAGCAATTTGAGAAAACCAGAATAACCATCAAGGAAACAAAATGAGTTTTCTTAGATAACCATTCTAACATCTGATCTATAAACGGTAAAGGATAATGATCTTTCTTAGTAACTTTGTTTACCTTCTTATAATCAATGCACATCCTATAACCAACTACTACCCTTTGAGGAATAAGCTCGTTATTCTCATTAGGCACAACAGTCATACCTCCTTTCTTAGGAACACAATGAACAGGACTAACCCATCTACTATCAGCAATAGGATAAATAATACCAGCATCAAGGAGGTTTAATACCTTATTTCTTACCACATCCTTCATCTTGGGAATTAAGCGGCGTTGATGCTCCACAACTGGATTCGCGTCTTTCTCCATATTAATGGCATGCTGACATAAAGTGGGGAAAATTCCTTTTAAATCATCAAAAGTATATCCCATAGCTCCTCGGTGTTTCCTCAATATCTCCAATAATCTTTCTTCTTCCTTTCCTGAAAGTTTAGAACTAATAATAATAGGATATATTTTCTTTTCATCAATATAAGCATATTTAAGATTATCAGGCAAAGGTTTTAATTCAAAAACAGGATCTTCCTTAGGTGGCAAAGTGGTACCAAGATCCTCCACAGGTAAATTATGCTTAATCAGCGGTTGTTGACGAAGGAAAATGTCGTCAATCTCTTATCTTTCCTTACTGAAAACATCCCTTTCGTGATCTTTCATGAATTGCTGCAAAGCATTATTAGGAGCAAGAGCTATAGAAGCAAGCTGCTCAACACGAAAATTTTCATTAGGCATTTCATTTACATAAGAAGTCTTAGCAAACTTAGAAAAATTAAACTCATAAGACTCTCCATTAAACTTAGTGAAAATTTTCTCCTTCTTACAGTCTATCACAGCGCCACAAGTATTCAAAAAGGGTCTACCAAAAATAATGGGACAAGTTTTACTAGCCTCTTTACCAAGCACTAGAAAATTAGTGGGGTATTTAGTCTTACCGCAAAGAACTTCCACATCGCGAACAATACCAAGAGGCCAAACAGTCTCTCTGTTAGCAAGTTGAACAACCACATCAATATCTTCAAGTTCACAAGCGCCAATCTCGTGCATAATTTCTTTGTAAAGCTCTAAAGGAATAGCACTTGCACTAGCACCAATATCACATAAACCATAATAGCAATGATCTCCGATCCTGACTGAAATAACAGGAACACTTGTTTTCCTATGCCTTTTAGGATGTGAGAGAATGTTAGAAGCATCTTCACAAAAAAGAATATATTCATCCCCTACATTTTTAGTAATAAGATCCTTCAATATAGCTACAGGAGACTTAATAGTAATTTGCTCATCAGGTTCTACAGCTTTCTTAGTACTTTTATTAGACACACTTACCAAAGTAGAATACTTTTTTACCTTAGCAGGGAAAGGTGTCTTCTCAAAATAAGGTTCAGGAACAATGCTATAAACAGTACAAACTTCAGTAGCTGCAGTAGGAATATGACTAATAGAATCTTTATAAGGTGCATGATATTTGTTCCAATCTTTCTTTGGGATATCAAGATAAGAGGCAAAGGCCTTAAGACAATTAGCAAGTATTTGAGAATCAAGACCATAAGCAATGCTAACACTATGAAAGTCATCGGGTCCCATAAAAGTTTTAATGCATTCATAATCATAGTTTATACCTGATTTCCTACCTTTGTCGTTTTCCAATCCTTCAGCATTCTCTTGTATACGGTCAAGAAGTTTCCACTTAGCATCTTCTTTCATATGAGAAAATGATCCAAAGCAAGAAGCATCCAAATAATCCTTATCAGGAAGAGTAAGCCTCGCATAAAAATTATCAATAACAATATTATTGGGGAGCTCATGAATGGGGCATTTGAGCATTAGTAACCTCAATCTCCCCCACGCTTGGGCAATACTTTCTCCATCATGAGGCCAAAAATTATATATCCGATAACAATCTTTATGGATTTCACTTGGAGGATAAAACTTGGAATAAAAGAGAGGTACAATGTCCTCCCATGCCATAGATGGACCATCTTGGAGCAGTCGATACCACTCCTCAGCTCTGCCTTTCAATGATAAAGAGAATAGCTTCTTCTTGACCTGGCTTGGTGAAATACCTGCACACCTGAACAACTCGCATAATTCATGTATAAATAGTAAGTGATCACCCGGATGGATAGTTCCATCTCCTGAATAGCAGTTATCCATAACACGCTCAACAATTTTCATAGGTATTTTAAAAGGATCAACTTCAGCAGGTGGTGGCGGTGGTGGTTCATCCACATGTGCAACAGTGGTAGAAGTGTTCCCAAATAGGAAACCAAATGGAGAATTATCCATAGCAGAATAAAATAAAAATAAAAGACAGAAATAAAAACAATACTCACAGCGACGGTTACCTTTACCAAATCCACTCTTCAATAGCGCTACACTCCCCGGTAACGGCGCCAGAAAATAGTCTTGATGACCCACAAGTATAGGGGGTGTATCGTAGTACTTTCGATAAATAAGAGTGTCGAACCCAACGAGGAGCAGAAGGTGTTGACTAGTGGTTTTGATCAAAGTTTCACTGTAAATACTAGCAAACGGGTTTTCAGGGGTATTTGATAATGCAAATAAATAAAGTGTGAGTAAATAAAAGGCAGTAGTAACAATTACAGCAAGTGGCCCAATCCTTTCTTCAGCAAAGGACAAGCCGGTTGTGTAACTTATAATAACCAAACGTTCTCGAGGACACACGGGAGTTTCTGTCAAGAGCTTTTGCTTCATACCGCTAAATAGTCTTTATTGGTTTGATAAGTGTTATGGGGGTGAACCTGTGCTAGCGCACTACCCTTACTAGGATAAATACACACTTGTGATTATACCCCCTGCAAGCATCCGCAAATACAAGAAAGTAATTAAGATAAATCTAACCACAGCCTTAAACTCTAAGATCCTACGCTCCCTGGTGCAATGGTTTCCCAACGGAGGTTTAGGTTTCTGTCACTCCAGCAACCCCACAATTGGTAGCCAAATACACAATGCATCTCACTAGGCCCATAAATGGTGAAGTATCATGTAGTCGACGTTCACATGACACCACTAGTGAAATAGCACCACAACAATATCAAACCATTAAATATTTCTCAACAATAATTCACTACTAACATCTTGACTTCTCCCATGTCCTCAAGAACTAAACGAACTACTCACAAGACATCATATGGATCATGATCAGAGGTGAAATAATGGTAAATAACAATCTGAACATAAACCTTAATTCAACGGTTCCACTCAATAGCATCAACTACAAGAGTAATCAACACCGGGAAAGTTTCCCCTAAGAATATAACAAGATCCAACTCAAGATGTTATAGCGGGATGGCGTGGTGATGGTGGAGATGAAGGTGCTGGTGATGGAGATGATGATGATGATGATGATCCCGATGAAGTCCGGTGCGATGGTGATGACGATGGCGACGATCTCCCCTCTCCGGGAAGGAATTTCCCCGGCAGATTTCTGCCTGCCGGAGAGCTTTTCTCTCTCTGGTGTTTTCCGCCCCGCAGAGGCGGCTGTGTCTATCTCTGAGCCCCCCCCCTTGACTTAGGTTTTCGGGGACGATGAAGTACGCGAAGGGGCGAGACCTGGAGTGGGCCAGGGCGCCCTCACACAGGGCCGGCGCGGCCAGAGGCCAGGCCGCGCCCCCTATGTGTGAGGCTGCCCTCTGGCCCCTCTCAACTCCTCCTTCTGGCTTCCAGAGTCTTTTGGTAAAATATAATTTTCTGGTATTTTTCTGGAATTTTCCTGATCTTCCGAAATATGGTGTATTGACGGTCCTTTTCCAGCAGAATCCTGACTCCGGCAGCAAATCCTCCAATGATCATCAAACATGTAAAAACAGAGGAAATAACATAAATATCATCTCTAAATATGAAATATATCAATGAATAACAGTAAATTATGATACAAAATAGTGATGCAAAATGGACATATCACTGAGGAAAAGCGCCAGCTGCTGCAGCGGGTGGAGGCGACCCGGCCAGGCCATACGGCGCCAAGCTCGCAGTCTCCTTGCTTCAAGCCGGCAGGCGGCGCCAAGGAAGACCCACTCGAAGTGGGCAAGGAGGCCGAAAATCTTTTCTCGGGGGCTGGCCCTTCCTCGAGGTAGGAGGGTGCGCGTCGTAGCCTCGCCCGAGACAAGTCGAGAATCGCTCAAGACCTTTGGCTTGCCAAGGCAAAAAGAACCTTGTATCCCGAACAAGTGTTATTGAATAAAAGAAAGTTGGGTGGCATACGACCGACCCCGGAAAAGAATGCTTTAAAGTATCTTTTGCCTTTCTAACGTTATTCCCGGGGGCTGAAGGCCGGCTCCGAACGGGAGCCGGCTGCCTCAAATCGACGAACCTCTTGTCAGACGAACGAGTACTGCGTGCGGATCGGACCTCGAGCCTAACCTCCATCCCTAGCGCGAGATTGACCGAGGGATTGGAGCCGGCAGGTCACCCACTTAGGAAAATCGCTAAGAGGAAACACCCGAAAACACGACGAATCAAACTTCTTGTCAGACGAACGAGTACTGCGTGCGGATCGGACCTCGAGCCTAACCTCCATCCCTGGCCCAGGATAGGCCCTGGGAATGGAGCCGGCGGGTCACCCACTTAGGAAAATCGCTAAGAAGAAGAGACGCCAAAGACGTCGAAAGCGTCATCGTTCACCTAAGAACTGCGTACATCGGTCAATAGTTGTGCATGGGCTGGACCGAGCTAGATCTTTTATGCATCGAAGTACTACTCCTTATCCCGCGGCACGCTCCCACCCTAGACCGGCATTCGGCTACCGGTCTAAGGGAGACCAACCGGCACCAGACTGCCGGTTGGGGGTAGAAGGGCCGAAGGATGGGGAGATAAAGGAAAAAGTCGAAAGGGATCGGGCAAAATCTAGTTCACGAACAATTAGAAATCGATGCATAAAGGACTTAGGGCGAAACGTCATTGGTGTACGCGAGCGAAATGTCACTAGGCGGGGCATAAGTTCAGTACACATACAAACGAACAAATAAACCTTGACACAGTCAGGGGGTCATCGGCCAGCCGGCCGGATCCAGCGGAGCAGCGTCGCCAGTTCGAGCCGCCAAGACGAAGTCGTCGCCGCTGGGGGACAGAGGAATGGAGTTGTCAGCGAGATCCTTGGGGGGCTTCTGAGGTTCCTCCGCGGAGCTGGGCTCTTCGAAATCTGCGTCGTCCAAGGACTCGTCGCTATCCCCAGCATCGAAGAGCACGTCAGTATCGGCACACTCTGCGATGGCGCAAGCGCGTTGGCAGAGCTTGGTTTTGTCGAGGCCTGCCGACCCGCCCTCGCGAAGGTTCTCCAGTTGGTCCAGGTTGACGCCTGGATACCACGAGAGCACAAACTCCAAAGCCTGCGCAGCGCCAGCTCGAGCCGCGGACTCCTTCCAGACGTCGACCCGGTTGGACGCAAGCAGGATCCACTTGAGGAGCGCCTGGACCTCGGCAGGCACTGCTCGCCCTGGCCACAAAGTTTCGAAGACAGAAACAATGGCTCGGCGGAGATCCCCGCCCAGCCCAGCGACTGGGTGAAGCCGGCCTTTAACCAATGCCATCAATTCCCCTGAGGAAAGCTGGGCCTTAGGGTCACTGCTAGGGACGATCTTCTGCTCTGTCCTATATTCCTTCAGCGCGGCCGCAGCGGCCCTATTGGAGTTGGGGAAAGTTTCTGCGGGGGCAATCAGAGAGTGAGGAAACAGCGTGAAAGAGCGAAAGCTGGGAAACAGGAAGGGAAATGTACCATGAAGAGCATGCTCCAGTCCCAGCAGGCCGGACTGGAGTTTGCGGTCGCGGGCACGCCAAACGCCGATCTCCTTGTCGTGCCGCTCACTGTCAAGCTTTCGGAGAGTTTCCAGCTCATTGATTTGGGCGTCGCGGCTCTCGACTTTGCTTTCCAGCGATGCGCGAAGCTCATCCACCTCGCCAGCATATTTCGCAGAGAGAACTCCTTGCTCCTTGGCCAACCGGCGGTCAAATTCCAGCCGCAGCAACGACTCCGCCTCTCGAGCCTTTGTCAGCTCCGCCTCCAACTCCTGAGCTCGAGTAGCTTGAGCTCGCAGGCTTTGAAGCTCCTTCGCATGCTCTTGTTTGAGCAGCTCAACTGCGTCGGCCGACATCGAGTTGGCCAACCGGGACTCAAGCGAGGAGATAAGCGAGGCAGCATCTGAGAATGGAAGTATGAGAGCGGAAGGGGCAGTAGTAGTGTTTCAAAGCAGAGGGTCCTGAGCTTACCTGACAGCTTCTCCAGCTCCTTTTTTAGATCCTGGTACTGAACCTTGCCGGTGCGATACTTCGCCAACAGCTTCTGGAAGACGCTGGCTCGAAGTGCATTCAGATCCTGTAGAAGACAGAAAGGCCATGCTTCTTAGCGAGATTCATTTTCAAGCCAGCTGCCGCTACATCTACCTCGAAACTCGGGGGCTAGGGTACATGGTGAAATGGGTCACAGAGCTACGGGCCTTGCCTCTTAACCAGCAGAAGAAACCAAAGGCTAAAAGCGCGGTACTTACATTGGTCATCCGCGCAGCATCGAGGAATTGGAGGCCGATGTTCTGTAGCGACTCCTTGACGATAGAGAATTGCTTGTTCAGCTCTGCCAGGGTCGGTCTACTTCCCTGGACCTTGAGTTTTTCTTCGGCCTCGACATTCGAGGTGGTGTTCGCCCATTCTTGCTGAAGCTGGCTGGCAGAGCTCAAACTCCCAATGTCGGACCCGGCTGCAGCAGCAGGAGCTTTCCCCCTTGAGACGTCCTTGGTCGCAACCTCAGGAGCCGGAGAGGTTTCACCGTGCTCACTCCCCACCACCCGAGTGGTGAGGGGTCCCTGGGAAGCCTTGCCAGAATGGGAGGCCAGCCCAAAGAGAAAGGGACCAGCGGCCGCGCGAGCCCCTGTCCCAAATGCAGGCATTACAACCTGTGCGCTCGGTGCAAGCCCAGGGCTGGAAGGGGTCCGGGCAGCCGACTCCGAGGGCTCCAACGACCCTGTGCGAACCAGGGTTTCTTCCATCGCTTCCGCCGTGGCCTCACGCGTGTTTTCTTGGCTGGGCGGGTCAGAGGACACGCGGGCAGCGGCAACATCCCCCGCCACAGCATCTTCGATGGTGGGAGGAGGCGTGGCAGCCTCCGCCGAGGTGATTTCCCCGGTTGGCATAGGGTTAGCCTTGGTCGCGGCAGCCGGGCTGGAGACAGCATTCGCCGACACCTCCGGGCGGACAGGCTCCTCCGCCCTAGCGTCGCTCGCAACAGACTTCAACCGCGGGGAGTGGCGGTCCTCTTCAGCGCGACCCGAGTCATCGTCAGCATCCTCCCTGCGCACTCTCTTGTCGCGCGGGAGGTCAGGAGTCGAGGTCTCAGCTTCCCCTGATGCGGAAGCGGGGAGAGGCTGAGTAATCAGATCAGTGGCAATGGGAGACCTACGAAGGAGGCACCTCATGGTTAAGTCGATCAGAGCTGCGGCGGCCAATGGCGGTAAGAAGCGCTGAGGCGGAAAGCTTACCCGGCTACGGTGGTGGCCCGCCATTTGGTCACCTTCTTCGTCCTAGGTTGGAGCTGGCTCTTCGTTGCCGGCTCCGGTCTCCTTCGCTTCTCAGCCGGCTCGGTCGAAGCCGGCTGGCTCCTTCTCTTGGCGCCAGCCGACCTGCCTCCAGTCCCCTCAGGGTCCGCCGGCTTCGAGCTGGCCGGCTCTGGAGCAATAGGATCCTGCTCCGGAGACTCTGGCAGGTCCACGATCGGGGGAGCTTGAGCTCCAGCGGCGGCCGCGGCGGCTACATGAAGGGCTGCACCCCCGGGGATGGCAACCGACCATGTTTTGTCATCATCATCCTCGGACCAGTCTCTTAAGGAGGAGGGACCTGGAAACTTACTGGAGTGGCTAAGGGGCTCGCCCGAGTCTATGAGCTCTTCACTTCCTTCGTTGCCATGGGTGGCGCTTGAGCTCTCGACGGCGGCATGGGAGCCGGCATCCTCATCCTCCTCAACATCATCCCAGACGACCTCGTCGTCCGGTTCTGCCCTGTCAGCAGCAAAGCTGGTTTGACACAGGGCCGAGTTCTCTGCGGTCTGCAGAGTGAACAAGTTCTGCGCGAGCCGGACAAATAGAGGTCAGATGATCAGAATCGCAAAGGGGGAGAGACCGAAGCCAAGCCCGGCAAGCGTACCTCAGCGATCGGGTTACTCCGGTCGTGAGGCTTCAAGCCCCACTTCCACGAGGCCGGAAGCTTGATGTCGGCAACTCGATTCGCCTTCCGCGCCACCTCAATCGCTGACAGCGCCTTGGAAGAATGACGAGTTGGATCCCTGGCCGACCCCAGGAAGCACATCTTGTGCGAGCGGCGCTGGAGGGGCGACACGCGGGCGACCAAAAAGGCGAGCAGGAGGTCGGGCGGCTTCAGGCCGCCATCCTTTTGCAGAGCGGAGATCCGCTGGAGAATCTTCTCCATGTCCGGCGAGGCGCGAGGGAGAGAAGCGCTCCAGCTGTCCCGCTCAGGCCCGTTCGCGTCAAAGGGCGGCAGGTTGATATGGTCTGCGCCCTCCTTCAGATTCCTCACATAGAAGAAGGAGCGATGCCACTTTTTGCAAGACTCTTTCCCCTTCAATCCGGGGAAGTCCGCGGTCTTGCACGCGTAGAAGGAGGCCGTTCAGCACACCACAGGAACAGCGTCGGCCGTCTGAGTCTTGAAGTAGATCAGCCGGCGGAACAGCTCGACGTTGGGCCAGATGCCCAAGTACGCCTCGCAAAGGGCCGCAAACGCGGCCAGCATCATCATCGCGTTTGCCTCGAGGTGGTGCGGCTGTAGATGAAAATGATCCAGGACTGGCATAGGAAGCTGCTGGCGGGTAGCGCGAAGCCCCGGGGGAAATGGTCGTAAAAGACTACCGCCTCCCCGGGCTCAGGAGCGGGGATGCGCTCGCCGCCGGCAGGGCGACATCCCACGAGATCCGCGGGCGGAAGCACTCGACCTTGGCGCAGCAGCTCGATCTGCTTCTCCTTCACCCAAGAGCCTTCCCAGGATCCCTTCGGTAAAGGGGACGGAGCGGCGTCCTTGTCCGGGGCCGCCCCCTTCCCTTTGGGCCGGGATGCTTTGGGAGCCATCCGAGTGCGGATCTGGATGAGCGGAATGGCGGCAGAGCGAGCGGAAAACCCTAAATCTGTTGAGGAGAAGCTCGGAGGCAGAGGATTTTGGGGGGAAGCGAGCACTAAGGGAAGAAGAGAAGCGGGGGGACTGGTGAGTTATTTCGAGAAGGGTCCCCGGTTTAAAAGAAGGAGGGCGGATCGGTTGCACGACTCACCCACAATGAGCTGGCAACCGCCCTCCCCGATGTGCGCCACGACCGCGCGAGGATTAGGCAACCGCCGCGGTTGCCACATAGGATCGTGGAGCCAGAGCCGATTGGACGTAACGGTGCGGCGCGTGGACAAGTGGCGTCTCGGCCTAGGCCCCAGGGGAGCAAGTCCCGAGGAGCTAGGCATCTGCAGTCAGCAGCGCAACGATCGCCAGCCGGGTTGGGTGCGAAGCCGGCATGTCCCGAGATGGCCAGCAACGTTTCACGAGGCTAAACCTCAGGATCGGCGGTTTTCGGGCCGGACGACGAATCCTAGAACTTCGATAGAAACAAGCAAGACTCCGGCGAGGAAAGGAACCCGTCGAAGCCCCATGCTAGCCCATGAGACTTCGCCAGTTTCGGGGGCTAGTGTCATGGGGATGACTTCAGGGGTATGCCAAGGGCAGCGCTATATGCCGGCTGGCGTCCCAGGAGTCTCCACGGCGTCAAGTAAGAAAGACCGGCTCCGGCTAAAGGGCCGGCTGCGCCAGCAGCCGGCTGGCGACTCCACCGAGGAGAGCTAGAGCCGGGCGATGAAGATAAGATTCCTCCAACGGCTGTGTCGCCGAAAGCAGCCTGGCCCCAACAAGATCGCCAAGGGCAAAGGACGGGAGTGACGCCCGCCACGACCGGCCTCCACCAACCAGCGAGCAGGAGCCTTCCCCACGAAAGGATCCAAGGCAAAAGGGAGGGCATATGCCTCCCAGATGCCGGTCCAGGGGGGCAAAAGGTTCTTTATAAAGTGCAACTGTCAGGAGGGAACAGAGGTGGGCCAGGAGATCACACCGAAGACGCAGCCGCGGGGAGCCGGCAACCGGGCAGCCGGCCACCTAACCTGTAACCAGACCCCCGCCTATATAAGGGGGTCTGGACCCTTAGCCTAGGGGATCGAATCTTTGTCCTTTTTCCTCCTCTAGACAAACAGCTCGAGGAGCGATGTAACCACTGTAAAGCTAATAGAAAGCAGGCAGGAAGTAGGGGTTTTACCTCCATCGTGGAGGGCCCTGAACCTGGGTAACCGAGGTGTCTCCGTTGGCACAATCCCGAGCCGGACCCATCGTCACCACCGTCGAGCCCCTCCATTAAGCCATCCCCATGGCATCTGTCCCCAAATTCCCACGACACCTGGCGCATTGCTTGGTTTTCCGCGGTCTGCAGAGCAAACAAGTTCTTCCCAAGCCGGCATGGAACGCGTGCGAAGCAGGGCAGGAAGCTAGTCAGCCAACCAGCATCCTAAGGTTGAGGAAGTGAAAAATTGAGCCAGGGAAATGTACCTCCGCGATCTGGTTGTTGCGGTCATGAGGCTTCAGGCCCCACGCCCATTTAGCAAGAAGCTTGACTTTGGCGATCTTGTTTGCCTTTTGCGCCACCACTGCCACCGACAGTGCCTTGGAGGAATGCCGGGTGGGATCTCTGTTGGGCCCCAAGAAGCACATCTTGTGCGACCGACGTTGGAGGGGCGACACGCCGGCGTCGATGAAGGCGAGCAAGAGGTCCGACGGCTTTAGGGAGCCCTCTGCTTGTAGAGTGATGATTCTCTGAAGAATGTTGGCCATGTCTGGGTCAAGGCCTGGAAGAGAGGCACTCCAGTTGTCGCGCTCGCCAGGTCCTCCCGCGTCAAAGGGAGGCAGATTGACATGGTCGACGTCCTTCCTAAGGTTCTTCACGTAGAAGAAGGAGCGCTGCCATTTCTTACAGGACTCCTTCCCTGTCAGCTTCGGGAATCCAGCGGTTTTGCGGGCGTAGAAGGAGGCCGCCCCGTACGTCACTAGAATTGAGTCCGTCGTCTGGGTCTTGAAGTAAAGGAGCCACCGGAACAGCTCAACGCTGGGCAATATGCCCAGATACGCCTCACAGAGAGTGCCAAACGCGGATAGAGTCATCATTGCATTCGCCCCAATGTGATGCGGCTGTAGATGGAAGTGATCCAGGAACTGCCACAGGAAGTTGCTGGCGGGCAATGCGAAGCCCCTTCGGAACTGCTCGAAGAAGACTACCACCTCTCCGGGCTCGGGCGCGGGCACCCTCTCGCCGCCGGAAGGGCGGCAACTCACAAGATCTTCACACGGGATTACCGGACCTTGGCGCAGCAGGTTGATCCTCCTCTCCTTCACCCAGGATCCTTCCCAGGATCCCTTGGGCAAAGGGGCCGGGGCAGCGCCCCCACCCGATGCGGTGCCCTTGCCTTTCTGCCGAGGAACCTTCGGAGCCATCCTGGTCCGGATCTGGATGAATGGAATGGCGGCGGAGGGATTTTGGAACCCTAATCTGGTATGGCAAGTGGCCAAGGGAAGGGAAGAAGCAAGCAACTGGTGACCCACGCCCACGAACGGTCCCCCTGTTTAAAAGGGGTAGGGCGGGCGCTAGCGGATCGGTTGCGCACCTCACCCATGATGTGTTGGCAACCGCAGCCTTCGTCACGCGCCATGTAGATGCTCAAGATTGCAACCACCGCGTTTGTCGCAAAATATCGGGGAACCAGAGCCGATGGACGTCACGCTGTGACGTGGGGACAAGTGGCGCCTAGGTCCAAGCCCGGAGGGTTCAAGTCCCGAGGAGCCGGAAGCCGGCTGGCGGTCGTGAGGCAGCCCCAGCCGGTTCGGTCCGGGAGCTGGCACATCCCGAGATGGTTGGCGATACTCCACGGAACCTGACCTCAAGATCAACAACTTTCCAGCCGGATGAGAATCCCTGGGACTTCGACGGACGTGAATAAACTTCGGCGAGGAAAAGAACCCGCCGAAGCCCCATGCTATCCCATGAGACTTCGCCAGTTTCGGGGGCTAGTGTCATGGGGATGACTATCTGGGTAGGCCAAGGGCAGAGCAACTTGCCGGCTGACGTCCCAGGGATCACCGCGACACCCAGCCGAGGAGGCCAGCTTCGACCGAAGAATCGGCTGCGCCAGCAGCTGGCCGAGATCTTCTCCACTGAAGGCCCAAGCCGGCGAAGACGACGAAGCCTCTAACTCTCGCTTTATTAACGCCTGCAGGGGCCCGACAGGAGCGGCAGAGGCTGGAGACCGGAGTGACGCCAGCCACGCACGGCCTCCACCAACTGCACCAAGCAAACCCCCTCTCCACGAAAGGATCCGAGGCGAGTCGGGGGCATATACCCCGGATATGCTGGTCCAGGGGACAGGGGCACTTTATAAAGTAGCATGCGCCCAGGCGGAGGAGCAGAGGGAAGCAGGACCCGCGCCAGAGCCGCGGCCACAAAGAAGCCGGCAGCCGGGCAGCCGGACGCCACCTTGTAACCAGGCCCCTGCCTATATAAAGGGGCATGGACCCTTAGAGTAGGGGGATGGAACACTTCTTCTTCTTCCTCTAGACAACACAGCTCAAGGAGCATTGTAAGCCACCGTGTGCTGATAATAAAGACTAAGGCAGGACGTAGGGGTTTTACCTCCGGCGAGAAGAGCCCTGAACCTAGGTAAGAGTTGTGTCGTCACTTGCCCAATCTCGAGCCGGACCCGTCGCTGTTCTCCGACGAGCCCCTCCGATAAGCCATCCCTATGGCTACTGTCATCAAAATACCACGACACATAACTTATGGTTTTACTCATTTGATATTGTTGTTATTGTTGACATAATAGAAATTACGAGAGAAGCACATTGACGCCACTTGGCATCTCTTCTAATGGCGTACTAGAGTATGTGTTGGAGCGCATGTCGTCACCAGCCTTGGGTACGAAACACAACATTATGGTCACGTAATATTCAACGCATAGGGTGGAGGGTTACACCAGGAGCAAGCATCCACATGTTGGACAAATCTATCTATTTATATATTAAAAGTACATTACGGGCTAACCAGAAAATAGAGAAATAAGTTTAAAAATCCCACAATAATCTATTATATGTTAAAAGTACATTACGGGCTAACCAGAAAATAGAGAAATAATAAGTTTATAAATCCCACAATAATTAGAAACATCTGGCCGTTAATTTAACAGATTAACCATTGGATTAGACTTAAAGAGAAAATTATTACCCATCATTGCCATTACAATAAACCTAACGTATCTCCTCTCCTTCACCGTTACATTATTTTGTTTTTCCTCTCCATACGATAACCGCCATATCATGAAGTCATAACTAGATTGCTGGAACTAGATTGCTGGAGAATTTACCTAAATCGCTGGAGATTTGCTGCCGCAGCCGCATAAACAGGCATCTTGCCGCCCCCGCCGTCGTATTCTAACGTATGTCATCGTCATGTACACACGCTGCCGCGACCGTTGTATTCCGATCGCCATGTCCCGCCGCCGTCAAGTTCCCCAGATGCAATCGGTCAATCGACATGGACTCTCAAGTCTCAACTCGTCCATGCACGCCAACGTGAGGTTTTCAATCTCATGCATACAAGTGAGGTTTTCAATCTCATGCATACAACATGCAGGCATGCAAATATACATGGATCGGTGGATAGCTAGCTCAAAGCCAGGTACTCATGAGCTTCAATATTCGAAGTTTTCAATGCCCCGAGGACGCCCTGACCAGCTGCCATCCCGTTGCTCTCAGTTGGCTGACCTACTCCAGATACATGGAAATCAGCGATCACAGATTCTGCTGGTGAAATCTGAAATCTGCACAACACGGTTCAGGTTACCTCCAGATGAGATCGTTCTTGCCTTTGAGAAAGAAAAAGTTAACCAAGATCTATCTTCATCAATCTCATCATGCACCGTGGATCCCTCCTTTCGCCATCCTTACACCAATTTTGCAGGCCATGCATGACATGCGATCTGATTGAAAATTGAAAAGCGGGCAAACAGCCATCTATCGTAAAGTCTCCAACGGCAGGTAGCGCGTGGTCAATAGTAGATTAGATCGGCAAGTTTGGTAAGTAAGTTTTTTAATTCGTTTCACCTAGCTAGGTGCATGAGGTAGTACTAAGATTTAACAATTACATAACCAAATCTGCTAGAAATAAGGCCGCATGCAATATAAGGATCAAAGTTTTCTACTGCCCTCTCAAGAGACAATTACTTGATAATGGTGTCGCTGATTATCTTCACTTAATAAACCAATTTACTAGATCAGGTATGCCATCTCTTTATGTCTTCGTTGCTCAGCAGATGTGCACTTTCTTCTAGGCGCTGTCAATAAGGTGTAAAACAGAGCGAGGAATCAAGATCCATGTCGGCGGCCAAAGCTTGGAACATACAGAGTTGTCGGCCATTACAAGATTGGTTGAAAAACATTAATTCACATATTAGGTATGTTCTTCTCACTAACCTTGCAGTGATATAAATTCCTTTCTCCGCAGGTCACAGATCGTATTTTCTGCATAAAAAAGTTTACATATCACATTGATACGTCAATTAGCTGATCAGAAATATAAGGTGTATACCTTTGTTCATCTCAATATACATCAGCATTAGCTATAACCACAAAATAAACTAATTTTTTTATTATACTTAATTACTAACATGATGTCATCAATTTCACCTCATAAAAAGATTAGTTGACCTTACACCACTAACCACAAAAATAAGGGTTGATCCAATACGACAGACTGTTCAAAACATAAAAACTCAAACATACTGTTCAAAACGCATGCAAGCAATCACTGTATTAAGAGCCAATGCAATGAAATTATATCTCTGTTCGCATTTTCATTTATATACTTACCTTCCATTTTCTTTACACTCGTAATTCACACACTTGTGGATATTAGTGCGTAAAAGCAAGCAAGGGAATGCATATCTACTCTAGAAAATCCCCAAAAAAAAACATATGTCCATTAATTTTCGTGTTGAACAAACCGTTATTGCATTATAAATATAACCCACAAATGACATGCAGATGCATCTGACCCTAAGCCAATCTCTCCTTCTTCCCTGGAAAAAAATTCAACCCCATGCTCTCCGGTGCGGCTATCAGGTCCGCCGCCGCCAACCTCTCCCATTTTGTCTCCAGCCATCCACCTGCACGACTCCATTCACAAATCGGTGGAACTGGAAATTTTCAACAGGCACGTCTCTAGGCATGATTCCATCAGGAACATATGAAGCGATTGCTGGGTTGAATTTCTAGGCACTATTTCATCCTGATGATTAGTCTCACTCAGATTTTCATATTGAGTAACTTTCCAGTGGATACTATGACTGCATGAACCAGATCAAGTAGGACATCAACCCCTCTCATGTCCCTGCCTTATTGCCTACAGTGCCAGAATCAGCCATCATTTTCCCGCATCAACGTCTCCAGTGAACTCTAGGTATCCCCGCCTCCCAGCAATTAGTGTTTTTTGCTGCTCACGGTTATTTTCATGAGGATTTGTTCTTATACCTTAATTTGATTGTGCATGTTATTCCTAAATAATCATTCTGTTTATGATTGTTTGTGTAGTGAGAAAATTGTTATACTTGGATTCTCAATTGACACTGAGTTACTGTCTTGAGATTCTTAATGAGAGGCTGGGCATAGACATATTGTGTGCATTTTCTATTGAATAATCAAAATAGAGAAATAAACACTCATGCGTAATCTAGAAAAAAAACAAAGAGAAAAATACCACATCATTGTCCACGATTTGAAGTGCTACAAGACAATTAATTTAGTTGTTGTCCATATAGCTGATCTCGAGAAACTGATTATATGATACATCAATTTGGATAGGTAGAAAGTTATTTGGATAGATCTCTTCTTCCTCAAGAGACAAGCAAAGGAGCAGCCCATTGGACAAAAGGAAACCAAGTTGAAGTTCCATAACTGAAGCATGGCATAACAATGAGGTTTACTATTATTTACACCGAGTAGTGAATGGTCAGATTGAATGTATCCGCCTCCATGCAAAACAATGGTATTTCACATTTGTCTAACATTGGGAAAAGTATGTATCAAAATTGTTTGTCCTATGGCCTAGATCGACTCCTCGCACTCTCGGCTTCGTTGTTGATATTGGAGTTGATTGGATCAGGAATATGGCATACACGATTTGTACTGGTATGGGGAAAAGGTATATATTTCTAGAATAATAATGTCACCAATATGATCGGGCATGACCATTCCTATAAAAAACGATACAATATCCTATTTTTGTGTGTTTCGCTATGACAATCAACAAAAGCCTGGGCAATCTCTGCATAAGCTAGGCCTATGTCTACCTAAGAAAGTTTTCATACAAGGACAGCTACACGTAGCATTTTCATGATTCAGACAAAGAAATGGGCTGCGGATAATGGTCAATGACGAGGATAGAAAAGAGAAAGATGTGTCGCAAGAACATACTCTACAAAGAAATTTCTGAAGGTATGACAAAAGGACACCTATTTATATACTGCTACTTCCACTTGATGTTACTGTTAACCATTCAACAAATATGAAGACAACAATTTTTTTATCAGTTTTCTGCAATATTTCAATTTAAAGAAACGACTTATTTACTCTTACCAGGTTGTTATGCACTACATGGCAGGATGGATATGGTCTACATCTTTACAAATTTATCAGAAACATGGACCACAATTTGATGTAATTACTTAACATGTTTTTTATAAAATCTTTAAAAGTGATTACTTCCTTTGGTGATGATGGAATTCAGTAAGCTTGTGGTTTCTTACAATGATATCTGTACATAATCTAGGTTTGAGAAATTATATTATTATTCTTATACTTTAATAGTCTATACTATTGAAGAAATTGGATAAAACATAATGCTCATCGCATCAAATATTTAACGCTTCAAAGGTTCAATTATATTATATAGTACAACTGCATGAGTTTATATTTATGAGAACATGCACACATTATAAACTAGAAGATAGTGATGCAATCAATCTTGAGTGGTGCCAAGTCTTCTTGCGTCCTTCATATTTTCCAGATGTAAGAAAGAAACAATCTGAATTTTAAGAGGGAGATTAGCTTACCACAATCAGCAGAGTGCAGGGTGCACAAACAACACTGCAGGCGGAAGACTGAACATAGTAGTCATCGTCCGTTGCTACCGGCCTGCGCAATCAGCAGTATGATGCGATTCCTCCATGTTTCCATGTGCACCTGAGCTGGATGAGGCCAAGGAAGATATCCAGATCAAAGCGCTAGAAGGAAGACCTTATCAACAAAGCTTCGTGGACCTCGGAGGACAATATGAAGCTGATGCTGAGATTGAATAAATTAAAAAGGTGAGAGAAAGAAGAGACAAAATAGCATCCTGTGATATCAGAAGAACAATATCACAAGAAAATGTATAGGTACTTCCAGTAAACAACGGAAATTGGGAAAAATGCAGGCAGATGCAATTTGATGGGGGTGGGAGCGTCCTAACTGATTCAAAACAACAACACGCATCAAGCCCTCTATCTTATCCAAATAGACGGTCGGCGACCTGCTCTGCAACCTAAAGCTCCTAGACGAACCGAAGGTGTCTAATCCTCTTCAGCCCGGATGTCCGCCTCCGCCATGGTTCTCCGACGGAAGTTACTTATGCTCCATTTGTAGGCTCAACTGATTTCGAGATCTGAATTTGGTGGATGCATGGGAGGAGCAGAGACAACCAAAAGGGATACAATCCGATTTGGAGACCAGCAGAAGATGGAAAAAAAAAAGTGGAGCGGTGAGCAATGGGGAGTTTTTTTGCGGGTGTCTGACTGAAGGGAGTTACTATAGTAAAAATGTAACTATTGTTTTTTCTAACAAATCACTTACAAAGTGTCGCACAACAAGCACTGCATGGGACCCACGATCACATAAAACTCGGCCAAAATAAAATGAGCAAATTCAGAGCGTCTAAACTATTTATATATATTCATATCCATGAAATTTAGAACCATATATACATGATTTTTTAACAAAACATATTACAAGACCAATTGAGTTGTAATTTGCACATACAATGCAATTAAGAAATTCAAAATTACACAAGAAGTGCTGTTGGCAATGGAAACTGGAATTATTCCTGAGGGATGGAACGATACCACGGTGGTTCTTATACCAAAGGTGGACAACCCAGAATCTATTTCCCAATATCGCCCTATTTCCCTCTGCAACGTGATATACAAGATAATTTCGAAGATGCTTGCGCAGAGGCTGAAAATCATTCTCCCTAATGTTATTTCCCCGATGCAGAGTGCTTTTGTTCCTGGTCGACTCATTACCGATAATGTTCTGGTGGCTTATGAGTCTGTTCATGCAATAAAAAACAAAAGATCTGGCAATATTGGGGCTTGTGCGGTTAAACTTGATATGCATAAGGCTTATGATCGAGTGGAGTGGGTGTTCTTAGAGAATATGATGAGACGGCTTGGTTTTGCTGAGAGATGGATTTCTCTTATGATGGCTTGTGTTAGCTCAGTAAGATATCAGGTAAGGTTCAATTCGGAGGAGACTGACTATTTCTCTCCAACGAGAGGTCTACGTCAAGGGGATCCCCTTTTCCCGTATCTTTTCCTTTTATGTGCAGAAGGGTTATCCAGTCTGCTGCTGTATGAAGAAGAAGTTGGTGGCATTGCAGGGGTTAGAATGTGCAGAAATGCACCATCAGTCTCACATCTACTTTTGCTGATGACTCTCTTATCCTCATGAAGGCGGACACGAATAATGCAACTTCCTTACAGCAAGTTCTGGATACTTATTGTGCTAATTCAGGTCAGTTGGTCAGTTTGGGAAAGTCTAGCATCTTCTTTTCTCCAAATACCAATGCTCTTTTAAGAGCTGAAATTTGTCAAGCGCTGCATATTACAACTGAAGCGATCTCTGATAAATACCTTGGGCTTCCTGCTTTGGTGGGAGCGGATATGAGTGATTGCTTCGAGCACTTTATCGAGAGAATCATCCAACGGATCAATGGATGGAAAGAAAAACATCTCTCTATTGGTGGAAAGGAAATTTTATTGAAAGCTGTTGCTCAAGCTATCCCGGTCTATGCTATGTCAGTGTTCCAAATTCCTAAGAATATCTGCAAACGTATGATGGATGCTATTTCGAGCTTTTGGTGGGAGGATGATGAGAATAATAATAAAATGCATTGGCTAGCTTGGTGGAAATTGTGTTATCCGAAAAGAGAAGGAGGTATGGGCTTTAGAGACTTCCACTCCTTTAATCTTGCTATGCTTGCTAAGCAAATTTGGCGCCTCATATCTGATCATGATTCGCTTTGTGCACGGGTCTTGAAAGCAAAATATTATCCAAACTATGACATTTTATCTGCTGGTCCGAAGGCGGGCTCCTCTTTTATTTGGCAGAGTCTTGTGGCGGCTATCCCCACCTTTAAACGTGGGTATATCTGGAGAGTTGGTACGGGAGAAAGAATTAATATATATACTGATCCCTGGATCCCCTCGAGCCCGAACAGGATGATTATCTCTCCAAAAGGTCTAGGAGTTCTGTCCAAAGTTGCGGATCTGATTGACACATCGACTGGCACTTGGGACGCTAAGCTGCTGCGCTCTCTCTTTTTGGAGGTTGATGTCAATCGCATATTGCAAATTCCTATCAATGTTCAGGGTTTTGATGACTTCATCGCATGGAATTATAACAAGAATGGCCGTTATTCTGTTAAATCAGGCTATCATCTCCAATGGCGTCACACTTTTGGTCCTAGGGCGAATCAGCTTGCCCTCCCCGGTACATCGGCCTTGAATCCTGTTTGGAAATCTATCTGGCAACTTAAACTTCCTAGCAAAATCAAAATCTTTGTTTGGCGTGCTTTGCATGGAGTGATCCCTCTTAAATCTATTCTGGCTAACAGACACGTGGGGACGAGTGGGCAATGTCCAGTTTGTTTGCTCGCTGCAGAAGACGTTAAACATCTCTTATTCCAGTGTGAGACAGCTAGAGATCTCTGGAGGACGTTGGGGCTGCTAAATGTGGTCGACGAGGTTATACAGATCGACCGTTCTGGTTCGGTGATACTTGAGCTTCTTTTTAGGGGACAAGACTTGATGATGCCTGGCTTTGCTTCGTTGGGACTGGAAGAAGTTGTTGCTGTTACGTGTTGGTATTTATGGTGGATTAGGAGAAGAAGAACCCATGATGAATCGGTGCCCCCTCTCTATCGCTGTAAAATGTCGGTGTTGGCTATAGCCAATGCGGCTAGTGTTAGGGGTAAACCGAACTTGATCAAGCAACACTGGGAAACGCCTTTGACTAGACAACTAAAAGTGAACGTTGATGGCTCTTTCCATCTAGAGGAGCGTGAAGGTGCAGTCGGGGCTGTTATCCGCGACTGTGAAGGTAAATTCATTGCGGCTTCCTCGGTTTTTCTTACTAACATCTCTTCGGCTGGTGTAGCTGATGAGGACATCCCTACTACACAGCCATCTCCACCTACTGTTGATGATCCTATTGTTGCTGATCAAGATAAGTCCAATGATGAGATTCGGATTGGACCAATTACTCGAGCCCGTGCTAAGTTGTTACAACAGCAGGTTGATCACTCTAAGATTTACACATATATCTGAACCTTGCAACCATAAAACTTGTCTGTTTTACCTCATTTCTACCAGTGTTGCACCAACATTTTACATCATTTGATCCTTTGTCACAGATCAGTGCGCCAAGGCACTTAATTCTACAAGTCAGAGCAATTCAAACATCAGCTCAAGCCACCAGGAAAGGAAGAGTACATCTGAGGAGCAAGAAAGAAGCCAACGGCAGGAGCAGGCTGCCACGGCACAAAGGGACAAGAAAAACGGAAAAGCAAGCTAGCAGCTGCCGCCACCTTTTTCCCTCTACCCCTCTACGCTGCAGCATACACACCATCCCATCTCCATCTATCATCTGGCCACACAACCACTCCATCCATCCACCACTCCACCAAATCTTCCTCCTCCATAGTCCAACACACCGAAAACCTTCACCTTTTCCACCCACTTTTCCCTCTTCTCCTCTTCTACAACAAGATCAGATCACGGCGCAAGCAAGAACACCATGAACACCACCAAGAACACCTCCAAGACGTCAAGATGGACAAGGCTCGAAGGATCTGAAGGCCAAGCTCTTCCTCATCCCTCTTCATCCTCTGCCACGACAGCAACATCTCTGCCTTCTTCTACTTTCTCTGCCACGGCAAGCCTTCGGTGACCAACAACAACCTCTCTTTTCTCCCCCATGCTCTGTGATCTGATTTGTGTTGATCTTGCACTGTAAAACAGTTTGAACCTTGTCCTGGATCTTTGCTATGGTTTGAGTGACACACTCCATTGTAAACTCCAAGATTACTGTGATTTCTGTGTTGCATCTGCTTGATCTGTTAGGTGCAAGACTAGCCTCTGCATCTAGTCCCAAAAATGCATCCCTGCCTCACTTGCTCGTTTGTCCTTTGTTTCCTTGCCTGACAAACAAGAAACATTGGATTTGTTATGTTAAAACTTCCCTGCCTCACTTGCTCGTTTGTCCTTTGTTTCCTTGCCTGACAAACAAGAAACATTGGATTTGTTATGTTAAAACTTCCCTGCCTCACTTGCTCGTTTGTCCTTTGTTTTCCTTGCCTGACAAACAAGAAACATTGGATTTGTTATGTTAAAAACTTCCAACCTAAAACCTCCTGTTATTTTCCTGTTTACAACACCAAAAACCCCACTTTTCTGCTTAGCTTCTGGAAATTAGGAAATAGTCTCATTTGTGTTGATCCCTGTGGAGACGACTAGAAAAACCCCCCTATAATCTCAGCTAGATCAAAATTGGCGCCGTTGCCGGGGATCAACTTTTGATTGTTTCCTTAGATTACAGTAGACTAAGCTGTGTAAATACTTGTTCCAATTTGCAATCTTTGATTGTCTGTTTTAATGACTTGTCTGTGATCAAGCTTAGAACTTTTATTAGGGATTTAGTTCACTAACCCTTGATCAAGTTCTTGTCTGTGATTGTGTGTAGAACAATGATTTCATCTAATCTCCGTGGGAATTCAGTTGATGCAGTCCTCTGAAGATTCTCCACTAGCCCCATTTGATCCTGAGCCAGAGAGGACTTTGTTTGCAAGAAAGAGAGCAGCTTCTGAAGTTTCTGCTGAAGATTTGGAAACCTCTGCCTCAGATTTGGAATCGTCATCCTCAGATTTCAGCATGGGTGATAAGAAGTTGAGAGATTTGTGGATTCCCAAGGACCAGATCAAGCAATGCAGATGTGATTATGCCTGCAATACAAGCAAACAACTGGGAAATCAAGCCAGCTCTGATCAATATGGTGCAACATAATCCCTTCAAAGGTTCTGCTTTGGAGAGCCCCCATGAGCATATCAGAAACTTTCTGGAGTACTGCAACACTTTGAAGCACAATGGTGTTCCTCCTGAAGCCATCAGGATGCAATTGTTTCCCTTCTCACTGTCTGGACTTGCAAAAGTTTGGTTCCACTCTCTTCCTATTCACTGCAGAGACACATGGGAACATGTTCTTCAAGCCTTCTTTGAGAGATATTTCCCTCCAACCAAAGCAGCTGAGTGCAGAGACAAGATAACAAGATTTGTGCAATATGAAGGAGAAAGCCTGTATGATACTTGGCAGAGATACCAAGGTCTCATCAGGATGTGTCCCAACCATGGCCAGGAGCAATGGCTCATCTTGCAAACCTTCTACAAGGGTTTGACAGAGCAAACCAGATCATTTGTTGACTCAGCTGCTGGAGGTGGAATCATGAACAAGACCCTTGATGAAGCTACTGAGTTGATTGAGAGCATGGCATCACACAACTTCTCCTGGACAAATGAAAGAGCTGTCCACCCCAACAATCAGCTGCAGATTCAGTCAAGTGGCCAGAATGCTTTGGAAGCCTAAGTTGGAGAGTTTAACAACTCAGCTTGCCCAGCTCATGACAGAAAGAAACAGCCAAGCTTGGTTCCTGTCAACCAAGTTACTTCTGCCTGTGCAATTTGTGGAAAAGAAGGCCATTCTCTCATGGAATGTACCTTGTCTGCACTCCTGAAGCCATGATATCAGAGGTGAACTATGCCCAGAATCAAGGGCCATATTCCCAAAGTTACAACCCCTCTTGGAGAAACCACCCAAACCTTTCTTACAAGAGCAATAATCAGCAAAGTTACCCAGCACCAGGGCAGCAGCACTATGCCCAAGCATCCCAGCAGAGTTACCATCAGCCTGGACAACAAAATTTCAGACCCCAAGGTCAAGTGCAACACCCACAACAACAACACCACCCAGATACATCAGCAAACTACTTCATCCAGCAGTAGCAGCCAATCTGAGCTTGGAGAAATGATGAAGCTACAGAAGGAAATGTTCAGTGGAATGCCAAGAAACTATGAAATGCAATCTGAACTTTTCTACAAGACTATGCAGCAACTCACTGCTGGAATCCAGACCACAACATTGAAACAAGCTGAAGGAAAACTGCCAGCCCAAGCAGAGAAAAACCCAAAACAGTGTGGTGCCCTTTCCCACTACTGAAGTTATTGATGCAGTCACCACTAGGAGTGGGGTGAACACTGAACCCTTACTCAAAACCCCACCAATGTCACTTATGTTGCTCCACAAGAGAACCCACCGTGCAGCAACAATCACCTCCAGAAATTGTTCTGCCAAGGCAGAAAAATCAACAGGACAGCCTGCCCAGACAGAAAACCCTGCCAAGGCACAGATCTCTGCCACAGAACCAAAAGAGAAGCCTTTGTTGATGAAAGTGCCATTTCCAGAGAGATTGGACAAGACCAAGGAGAGAAGCAATACTCTAAATCCTTGAGACCATGAAGGAAGTGCAAATCACCATCCCCATCTTGGATGCAGTGTTGCACATTCCCCTATATGCAAAGTTTTTCAAAGATCTGATCACAAGAAGAGAAGTTTGGACAGCCCTGAGTTAGTAGCCTTGACAGAAGATTGCAGTGCTGTGATCTTGAACCACATGCCCAAGAAGCTACAAGACCCTGGAAGTTTCAGCATTCCCTGTGTAGTGGGAAGAAAAACCTTCACAGCCCTTTGTGACTTAGGTTCCTCTGTGAGTGTGTTACCCTCTGCTGCAGCCAGATTCAGCAGCTGGGAACGTTGAAGCCTACCCCAATGACACTTCAACTTGCTGATAGAACCTTGAGAAAACCAGTAGGAGTCCTTGAAGATGTGCCAGTCCAAGTTGGCAACTTTGCATATCCTGTGGACTTTGTTGTGCTAGAGATGGAAGACAATGCCTGAATCAATGATTCTAGGCAGGCCATTCTTGGCAACTGCTGGTGCCATCATTGATGTCAAAGGTGGAACCCTCAAATTACAATTTGGATCAGAGCAAGCTGAATTCAGCATGAAAACATGCCACTCATTTACCCAATGTTCCTGAACATTGCCATTCCATTGATATTGTTGAAAGAAGTGTGCTAGAAACTTTGCCAGAACCTGAGCAAGAGGAGCCTGAAGCTCAAGTCTTTGTACTGCTGAAACCACCAATGTACAGCAGCTCTGTGAAGTGAAAATTTGTGAAATTGTACCTGTGTCAAGTGCAAGAGAACCAGCTCATCTAGCTCATCATTCTATTGTGGAGCTCAAAGAATTGCCTTCCCATCTGAAATACTCATTCTTGGAGAAGGAAAAGTTACACCCTGTGATTATTAGTTCTGCCCTTTCAAGTGAGCAAGAAGAAAGTCTTCTGTCTATTCTGAAGCTGTACAAGAATGTCATTGGATATTCCATTGATGACATCATTGGCAATTAGTGAGAAAGTGTGTTCTCACAGGATCCACTTAGAAGAAGGCAGCAAGCCACAAGAGAAGGACAGAGGAGACTAAACCCTGCTATGCCAAGATGTAGTAAAGAAGGAAGTTCTGAAATTGTTAAAGGCTGGAATGATATACCCCATCTCTGACAGTGAGTGGGTGAGTCCTATCCACATTGTGCCCAAGAAAGGTGGCTACACTGTTGTTGAAAATGAAGAAGGAAGGCTCATGACCACAAGACCTGTTACAGGATGGAGGATGGTGAATGACTTCAGAAAATTGAACAAAGCTACAAGAAAAGATCACTTCCTCTGCCATTCATGGACCATATGCTAGAGAGACTTGCTGGCCAAAAGTACTACTGCTACCTTGATGGTTACTCTGGATTTCTGCAGATTCCAATCCACCCTTCTGACCAAGACAAGACCACATTCACCTGCCCATATGGAACCTTTGCTTACAAAAGGCTACCATTTGGCCTTTGCAATGCTCCAGGCACCTTTCAGAGATGCATGATGTCCATATTTTCTGATTACATTGAGAAGATTATGGAAGTTTTCATGGATGACTTCACTGTGTATGGAAAAGACTTCGAAGCCTGCTTGAAGAACCTCACCTTAGTCCTTCACAGATGCTCTGAGCAAAATTTGATCCTGAACTGGAAAAATGTCACTTCCTTGTCACTGAAGGCATTGTGGTTGGGCCACCTTGTGTCTGATAGAGGAATTGAGGTGGACAGGCAAAGGTAGATGTGATTGCCAAGCTACCTCCTCCTGAAAATGTGAAGGGAATTCAAAGCTTCCTGGGCCATGCTGGCTTCTACAGGAGGTTATCAAGAACTTCTCCTATCTTGCCAAGCCACTCACCAATCTCCTGAATCATGAAGTGAAGTTTGGTTTGATGACACTTGTTTGCAAGCATTCAACCAATTGAAAGATGCTCTCATCACAGCCCCTGTTGTTCAACCTCCTGACTGGACACTGCCATTTGAACTTATGTGTGATGCAAGTGACTTGCTGTTGGAGCAGTCCTTGGCCAGAGAAAAGACAAAGCTTTGCATGTTATACATTATGCAAGCAAGACTTTGGATGATGCTCCGATCAATTACACCACCACAGAGAAGGAGCTGCTTGCTGTTGTGTTCCATTTGATAAGTTTAGACCATACCTGGTTGGACACAAGTGCATGTCTACACAGACCATGCAGCAATCAGATATTTAGTGAGCAAAAAGGATGCTAAACCAAGGCTCATCAGATGGATCCTCTGCTCCAAGAGTTTGACATAGAAATTAGAGACAAGAAGGGTCAGAGAACTCAGTGCTGATCACTTGTCCAGAATCAACATTGATGAAAACAGAGAGATTCAAGACTTGATGCCAGGAGAACAGCTCATGGCAGTCAGTGCCACTTCACCTTGGTATGCTGACTTTGTGAACTTCCTAGCTTGTGATATTGTGCCAGCAGATCTCTCCTACCAGCAAAAGAAAAATTCCTCCATGATGTCAAGAGTTACTATTGGGATGAACCTTTTCTGTACAAACATTGTGCTGATGGCATTGTGAGAAGGTGTGTTCCCTCTGATGAAAAAAGTGATGTGATGTTCCAATGCCATTCAGGATTGTATGGAGGACATGCTGGAGTGTTCAAGACTCAAGCCAAGATTTTGCAAGCTGGTTTCTTTTGGCCAAGTATGTTCAGAGATGTTCATGAGTACATAATGAAGTGTGATCCTTGTCAAAGAGCAGGAAAGATGTCAAAGAGAAATGAAATGCCCAAACAGGAATCTTGGAAGTGGAATTGTTTGATGTTTGGGAGTTGATTTTGTTGGACCCTTGCCATCTTCTCAAGGCTACAAGCATATTTTAGTTGTTGTTGACTATGTGTCAAAATGGGTTGAAGCCATTCCCACTGTTAATGCTGACGCCAAGGCAGTTTGTAGAATGTTCAAGACTGTCATTTTCCCAAGATTTGGAGTGCCAAGAGTTGTAATCAGTGATGGTGGTGCTCACTTCAACAATGACCAGTTTGAGAAGCTTCTGACCAAGTATGGAGTGAAGAATCACAGAGTGACAACTCCTTATCATCCGCAGGCCAATGGCCAAGTGGATTTGTCAAACAGGGAAATCAAGCAAATCTTGGAGAAAGTTGTGTCCAAGACCAGAGGAGATTGGTCAATGAAATTGCCCGACACTTTGTGGGCTTACAGGACAGCATACAAGACACCCATTGGCATGTCACCTTTCAGAATTGTCTATGGCAAGGCTTGCCATCTGCCAGTCGAATTGGAGCACAGAGCGCATTGGGCAATCAGGAAGCTGAACTTGGACATTGGCAAAGCAGGAAACATGAGGAAACTGCAGTTGTGTGAGCTTGAAGAGCTCAGGAATGATTCCTATGAAAGTGCAAAGATTTACAAGGAGAAGACCAAGAAATGGCATGACTCCCACATTCTGAGAAGGGAATTCAAGGAAGGGCAGTCAGTGCTGGTGTATGATTCCAAGTTACACTTATTCTCTGGAAAGTTCAAGTCCAGATGGTTTGGCCCTGTGTTATCAAGAAAGATCTAGGCCATGGTGCCTTTGAGGTTTATAGCTCAGCTGAGGGAACATTCAAAGTAAATGGCCAGAGGTTGAAGCACTACAGGATTGGAGATTTGATTGAAAACCAAGTTGAAGAAGATGATGAACCAGAGGATGGCTCCAATGCATCCTCTATCCGTGCAAACCAGTGATGATGAAGCTATAGTCAAGCTAGTGACTTTAAACAAGCTCTCTTCCAGGAGGAAACCTGGTATCCCTTGTATCATATATTTCCCTTTCACCTTTTTATGTTTTTGCCTTGTGTGTTTGTTTCTTTTGTTGTTTCAGTAAGAACTTGGATATGGAGAAAGATTGCTGTTGATTGACAAGGCAGAGAAGCAGGAAAACCATCAGGTGAACACTTTCCATTTCCACACATTTGTTAAAATCTGAATCAGAATATACTATACTATTGTTTGATCTTGTGTGAAAGTACTTTGTTAAGGAATGAATCAATTTCGCTTGCTTGGACCTGAAAATATCACCTTGCATGCTACTGTGTATTTTGCTTTGAATCTGCTTATAACTCTTGCAAATGCTTTGTTCAGAGCCTAGTTCCACTTTAGAACTTTTGTATGGCTTTACTCAAAGAACCTGTGAAACATCAGCATATTTGTTAATTGCCCTAAGAATGAAGTTCATGATCCATTTCTTAGCCCCTAACCAATTGCATCTGTTGCATTTTTTGCATTAGCAAACATGATCTCTGGATTGTGATTTGTGAAGCACTAACATACTAACATACTAACATATTAACAGAAAGGAAAAGTTTAGAATTAGCAACCATGATCTCTGGATTGTGGTGTGTGAAGCACTAACCTGATGATGCTAAGTAAAACTTGTTGTAAATATCCAAAGCACTAGCACCTATGATCTTGGGATTGTAGTGTGTGAAGCACTAACTAAGTTGACCCATCAAGCTAAGTTACTAACTGACTAACTTGTCTATGCATTAGCCTATTATGTTCTTGGGAACTGTAATAGGTGAAGCACTAATTTTGCATTACATATTGGGCTATGTACTGGATCCTGAGTTTTCAATTTCAGAGTCAATTACTTTATACTCATGTGTCCATGTTGTTTGACCTAGACATACTCAAATTCTCTTGTGAAACTTGTTTTTGAATTGGCAATCGCAAGATTTATCTGCATTGAGTCAGCAATGTCCCTCATCATGCTCTGTTACATCTTGTTTGGTACAATGCACCATTCTTTACTTGAGGACAAGCAAAGGTTTTGGTCTGGGGGTTTTGATCACTCTAAGATTTACACATATATCTGAACCTTGCAACCATAAAACTTGTCTGTTTTACCTCATTTCTACCAGTGTTGCACCAACATTTTACATCATTTGATCCTTTGTCACAGATCAGTGCGCCAAGGCACTAAATTCTACAAGTCAGAGCAATTCAAACATCAAACCAAGCCACCAGGAATGGAGGAGTACATCTTGAGGAGCAAGAAAGAAGCCAACGGCAGGAGCAGGCTGCCACGACACAAATGGACAAGAAAAACGGAAAAGCAGACTAGCTGCTGCCGCCACCTTTTTCCCTCTACTCCTCTACGCTGCAGAAAATACACCATCCCATCCTGCATCCATCCATCACCACACAACCACTCCATCCATCCACCACTCCACAAAAACCTTCCTCCTCCATAGTCCAACACACCGAAATCTTCACCTTTTCCACCCACCTTTCCCTCTTCTCCTTTGCTGCAACAAGATCAGATCAACGGCGCAAGCAAGAACACCATGATCATCACTAAGAACACCTCCAAGAACGTCAAGATGGACAAGGCTCGAAGGATCTGAAGGCCAAGCTCTTCTTCATCCCTCTTCATCCTCTGCCACGACAGCAACATCTCTGCCTTCTTCTACTTTCTCTGCCACGGCAAGCCTTCGGTGACCAACAACAACCTCTCTCTCCTCTCCCCCATGCTCTGTGATCTGTTGTGTTGATCTTGCACTGTAAAACAGTTTGAACCTTGTCCTGGATCTTTGCTATGGTTTGAGTGACACACTCCATTGTAAACTCCAAGATTACTGTGATTTCTGTGTTGCATCTGCCTGATCTGTTAGGTGCAAGACTAGCCTCTGCATCTAGTCCCAAAAATGCATCCCTGCCTCACTTGCTCGTTTGTCCTTTGTTTCCTTGCCTGACAAACAAGAAACGTTGGATTTGTTATGTTAAAACTTCCCTGCCTCACTTGCTCGTTGTCCTTTGTTCCTTGCCTGACAAACAGAAACGTTGGATTGTTATGTTAAAACTTCCCTGCCTCACTTGCTCGTTTGTCCTTTGTTTCCTTGCCTGACAAACAAGAAACATTGGATTTGTTATGTTAAAACTTCCAACCTAAAACCTCCTGTTACTTTTCTGTTTACAACACCAAAAACCCCACTTTTCTGCTTAGCTTCTGGAAATTAGGAAATAGTCTCATTTGTGTTGATCCCTGTGGAGACGACTAGAAAAACCCCCCTGTAATCTCAACTTAGACCACACTCATCATACCTTCCTCTTGGGGTTCCCAACGGGCTGGTTATTCACCACGCACAAGGACAGTCTGGTTGCCATCAGAGGCATCAGCTCCTCGTCAACTTGGCATCATCAGCTATTTTTTTGGCGCCGTTGCCGGGGAAGAGAGAAGACTTCTGCGAGGGGAGTTTTTCGCACACACATCCTTTACTTTGTTATTGTTTTGCTTTACTTTATTTATTTTACCTGCATTGTTTTATATCAAAAAACCCAAAAAAATTAGAATCCTTGGTAGTTGTTTTTACTTGTCTTGCTTTATCATGCTTTCTATCAATGGTTGGTTTCTTTAGAAACTAAATCTTTTTGGCAAGGTGGGTTCACAGAAGAGCAGCAAAATTATTATGAGGAACACCGCTTGTCACAAAAAGGGAAACACTTATGGGAACAAATCAATAGATTATATATCATTGCTAGAAATGTGTGCTCTACTTATAATATTACTTATTGCTTTGATGAATCTTGTTGCTGTAGGAGGTATAAACACCTCCCTTTTCAATGTGAGTATAATGATGATGTTACCATATCTTCTTATATTAATGAAAATTATGACTTTTATGATGTGGAACAAATTGAAGAATTTATTGCTTGGAAGGGTGCATTCGAACTTGCTATTTGCTTGGAAATACTGATGATGCACCTTATAAATATGAGGTTTATGATATACTCACATTTTGCTTGATAATTACAAGGAAGGAATGGCTATATTCTTAAATATCTTAATAGATGCTCTCCAACGGAAGAGACTAATGCCTTGAAGGAGCCT
>QXEO01001770.1:0-143787 GCA_007115705.1 Dactylis glomerata
TTTTAGGTTCAGTTTTTCCCTGCCAATCATAAATTCTAGACCAAGCTTCTAGAAATTTCCTCATCCTTTTGTTAAAAGTGAAACTCCTATCCTCGGGCCGACATAGTAGTAGCAACTGAACTAGACATAATAAACAACTACAAAGGATTCTAATTTTTTTGGTTTTGATTAAAAAAAATGATGCAAGTAAAAATAAAGTAAGTGAAGCAAAACAAATAACAAAGTAAAGGATGTGCGTGCGAAAAACTCCCCTTGCAGAGGTCTTCCACTTCTTCCCCGGCAACGGCGCCAGAAAAGGGCTTGATGTCTGGCGTGTAGTTGATGATTATTATGGTCAGGCAGTTGGAAAACTCCAAGCGGAAAGTATGATGAGCACAGCAGCAAGTCTTTTCCCTTAGTAAGAAACCAAGGTTTATCGTTCAGGAGAAGAGCAGACAATACGACTGAAGGTGATGCGGACTGGCTTAATAACACTCCAACAAGGGCGCCGTTTAATGATACTTGTTGACTCGTCTTCGGCCAGTAGCAATGTGGAACCTGCACACACACAACCAAGTACTTTGTTCCCAACTTGCGATGAGGTTGTCAATCTCACCGGTTTGCTTGAAACAAAGGGTATGAGCGTATCGAGTGGAAAACAGTGAAAGTATGCGAGTAAAGTAAACAGTGCGAGTAAAGTAAATAGGTGATAGCAATATGATGGAAATAGGACTGGGGTCCACAGTTCACTAGTGGTGTCTCTCCGTAAGATAAATAACACATGATGGGCAATTGATAGAATAAAGATAAACGTGATATGTCAAGAAGATCACTATGCGATTTACTCTGGGCATTACAACAAAATACATAGACCGCCATCCAACTGCATCTATGACTAATAATCCACTCCCGGGGATATCATCCGAACACCCCATGAGTATTAAGTTGCGAACAACAGATAATTGCATTAAGCAAAGTGTGTAATGTAAACAAAGCATATGCCCTTGAGCATATGAATGTTGTTTTCTCCCTAGTAGCAACAGCACATCTACAACCTTAGAGGTTTCTGTCACTCCCCCAGATTAAATAGAGGCATGAACCCACTATCGAGCATAAATACCCCCTCTTGGAGTCACTAGCAACTACTCGGCCAAGATAGCTACTAACAATGGAGAGCATGCAAGATCATAAACAACATAGAGATAACATAAGATATATTTCAGTATAGCAACTCAATCATAACACCAATATTCAACGGATCCCAACAAACCAAACATGTAGAATTACATAACGGTGATCTCAATCATGTAGGGCAGCTCATGAGATCTAAAAATGAAGCACATGGTGGAGGAGACAACCATCTAGCTACTGCTATGGACCCATAGTCCAAGGTAGACTACTCATTCATCGCTCCGGAGGCAAGCATGGCGATGAAGAAGACCTCCGGTGGCGATTCCCCTCTCCGGCGGGGTGCTGGGAAGAGCTTCTGGACCCTTCCGATCTCGGGTCAACGACGGCGGCGGATCGCGATGTGTTTCTGGAAAATTGATCGGGTACTTAGGTTTTTCCCGTCGGGGGGTCTTTATAGGCGAAGGAGCATCGTCAGAAGTGGACCGAGGAGGTCTCACACATAGGGGGCGCGGCCAGGGGCTGGGCCGCGCTGCCCTGGTGTGTGGCCACCTCGTGGCCCCACTCCATCTCCTCTTCGGATCTCTGGAAGCTTCCGGGAAAAATAAGACTCCAGGAACTTGTTTCGTCCAATTCCGAGAATATTTCCTGTGTAGCCTTTCTGAAACACAAAAACAGCAGAAAATAGGGAACTGGCACTGTAGCGACTTGTTAATAGGTTAGTTCCGGAAAATGCATAAAAGTGCCACGAAGTGTAACGAAACATTAGGCAAATGGTGTAAAAACAAGCATGGAGCATAAAAAATTATGGATACGTTGGAGACGTATCAACTAACCCCCTTAAGATGAAGCTCGCCCTCGAGCTTCGGAATGGATAGAAAATAGGTGAGGGTGATCTTCTCGAAGAGTTTCTTCACACTCCCAAGTGGCTTCTTCCTCAGTGTGATGATCCCACTGTACTTTGCAAAACTTGATAGTCTTCATGCGAGTATTCCTCTCTGCTGTCTCCAGTATCTTGATTGGTTTATCTTCATATGTCAAGTCAGTTTCTCACTTCACTTCCTCGAGTGGTATAGTGTCATTCAATGGGGTATCTGACATCTCGGGGTGACACTTTTTCAGCTGACTAACATGAAACACATTGTGCACGGCTGAAAGAATAGCTGGTAGTTCCAATTCATAGGCCACTTCTCCTTTATGGGATAGAACCTTAAATGGGCCTATGAATCATGGTGCTAACTTCCCTTTGATACCAAATCTCTTGATTCCTCGAAGAGTTGAAACCCTGAGGTAAGCTCTGTCTCCTGCTTCATAGGTGACTTCTCTATGCTTATTGTCTGCATAGCTCTTCTGTCTAGATTGGGCTATCTTCAATCTGTCCTTGATCAATCTAACCTTCTCTTCTGCTTCTTCGATAATATCTAGCCCAAAGAAACCACGATCTCCTACACCACTCCATAGTAATGGTGTAGTACACTTCTTCCCATACAAAGCTTCAAATGGTGTCATTTCAATACTTGGTTGATAACTATTGTTGTAAGAAAACTCCACGTATGGCAAGTTATCATCCCAACTTGATCCATAGTCCAGAGCACATGCTCTCAGCATATGTTCCAAGATTTGATTAACTCTCTCAGTTTGTCCATCTGTTCGCGGATGGAATGCTATGCTAAACTCTAATCTCGTTCCTAGAGATTCATGAAGTTGCTTCCAGAAATGCGAAGTGAATTGGGTTCCTCTATTTGACACAATACTCTTTGGAACTCCGTGTAAGCACACAATTCTCTTCATATAGATATCCGCCAACTTTGCACTGGTGTAAGTTGTCTTCACGGGTATAAAGTGAGCTACTTTGGTCAAACGATCAACAACTACCCAAATAGAATCATAACCAGATTTGGTTCTAGGTAACCCGGTAATGAAATCCATACCAATCTGATCCCACTTCCAATCTGGCACTTTCAAAGGTTGTAGGAGTCCTGCAGGTTTCTGATGTTCTGCCTTCACTCTGCTGCACACATCACACTTTGCTATGTATTCGTTGATGTCTCTCTTCATGTTGTTCCACCAGAACCTCTCCTTCAAGTCCATATACATCTTGGTATTTCCAGGATGAATGGAATAGGGTGTCTCATGAGCCTCTTGAAATATTACCTTTCTCAGGTCGGGATCATCGGCAACACAAACTCGCTTCTCGAACCAAATGGTTCCTTGCTCGTCTTCACTAAATCCTTTCGCTTTACCTTCCTTCAAGGCATTTCTAATTTCCTCGATCTCTTTGTCTCCTTTCTGAGCTTCTCATATCCTGTCCATCAGTGTCGGTTGTACGACCAGTGATGCTACAAATCCTGCTGGTACCACCTCCAAACTGAGATCTCTAAGTCCCTTGCACAAATCTTCTGGTAGCTCATCTGTTGACAAACAGTTCACATACGCCTTGCGGCTCAAGGCATCAGCAACCACATTTGCTTTACAAGGATGGTATTGCAAACTCAGATCGTAGTACTTGATAAGTTCTAGCCATCTTCTTTGCCTCATATTCAAGTCCTTCTGGGTGAATATGTACTTCAAGCTCTTGTGATCGGTGAAAACTTCACATCACTTTCCCATCAGATAGTGTCTCCATGTCTTCAAGGCATGCACTACCGAAGCTTACTCTAGATCATGAGTAGGGTAGTTGGTCTCATGTTTCTTGAGTTACCTAGAAGCATAAGCTACGACTCTGCCTCCTTGCATCAAAACACTTCCCAGTCCTAGACGTGAAGCGTCACGGTACACTTGGAATTTCTTCTCTAGATCTGGCAGACATAAGATTGGGGCTGACACCAATCTCTTCTTTAGCTCTTGGAAACTGACTTCACACTCATCAGTCCACTTGAATTGCTTATACTTCTTGAGTAAATCTGCCATGGGTTTACCAATCTTTGAGAAGTTCTCGATGAACCTCCGGTAGTTTCCAGCCAACCCTAAGAAACTGCGAATTTCTCCAACATTTTTGGGCGGTTCCCATTCTGTAACTGCTGTAACCTTGGAAGGATCAACAGCAATACCTTCCTTGGATACAATGTGACCAAGAAAAGCTACTTCACTCAGCCAAAATTGACATTTACTAAACTTGGCATAAAGCTTGTGCTCTCGAAGCTTTTCCATTATCAGACGAAGGTGTTTCTCATGTTCTTTATTGTTCTTGGAGTAGACCAGTATGTCGTCAATAAAGACCACGACAAACTTGTCTAGGAATTCAATGAATACCTTGTTCATCATATTCATAAAATACGATGGCGCATTAGTTAAACCAAACGACATCACCGTGTACTCATAGGAACCATACCTGGTGACAAAAGCGGTATTGGGGATATCGTACTCCCTAATCTTGAGCTGAAAGTATCCAGATCTAAGATCGATCTTGGAGAATACACTAGCTCCTTCCAACTGATCAAACAAATCATTGATCTGTTGTAATGGGTATTTATTTTTGATCGTCACCTTGTTCAATGAACGGTAATCCATAACCAAACGCTGACTCAGATCTTTCTTCTCTACAAACAGAACTGGTGCTCCCCACGGGGATGAACTCTCTCTAATGAATCCATTCTGTAACTGCTCTGCCAGTTGTTTCTTAAGTTCCTTCAATTCATCTGTGGACATTGGGTAAGGTCTCTTTACTATAGGGCCTGTGCCCGGCATCAGTTCTATGAGGAACTCAATATCTCTGTCTGGTGGCATTCCCGGTAACTCATCCGGAAAAACATCTGGGTATTCTCATACTACTGCCACATTTTCTATGCTAACCCCCTTAAGATGGTTTAGCCTAATACTGTTAAAGTCCATGTTGGATTTATATATAATCCTTCTCCCTCCTGGAGTAGTGGGTGTGATGGCTCTATTAACACAATCTATGACCCCCGCATAGTTGGTCATCCAATAACATCTAACCCTTGAGATTCCAAAACTACAAGATGAGTTGGAAAATTATATTTACCAATTTCTAAGATCAAATTCTGACATCCGACCTTGACTATCAATTCTCCACCCGGTGAAATAACTTTAATAATCTTTCCTATGGTTTTGGTGGAAAATTCATGCTTGGTTGCAAATGCACTTGATATGAATGAATGGGATGCTCCGGTATCAATAAAACCAATGTTGTAAATGAGTTGAGTGGAAACATACCCATCACAGCATCAGGCTCATTCATCACTTCCTCCACATTGAGGTAGTTCACCAGTCCCTTCTGGAATGGGTTAGGCTTGGCAGCCTCCTCTGGCTTGTTCTCTAGGCATGTGTTGGAGTAGTGTCCCATCTTCTTACACTTGTAGCATGTGACGTTGGAGAGATCCCTCTTGCCATCTGAGTTGAAATGGTGCTGACCATTTCCCCCATTGTGGTGTCCGTTGTTCCCATTGTGGTGACCATTGGAGTTGTTTCCCCTAAATCCTCCATTATGCTTATGGCCATTGAAGTTACCACCATTGCCTTTGAAGTGGCCTCCATGTTTGTGTGAACTTCCATTTCCATTGCCCTCAGAAGAGTGATGCTTCTTGTGGAAGGGCTCAGTGTGGTTCTTGCCGTTGCTGAATTTCCTCTTGCGGTTCTCTTCCTTCCTGATGTTGTTGTCCAGAGTGACAGCTTAATCAAGAAGTGCCTGGTAGTTTGGAGCATAGGCCACTAAGAGTGGTATCTTTACTTCACCTTTGAGTCCAGCGAGGAACTTATCCCTCCTCTTGGCATCTGTGTCCACATCATCTGGAGCATACCTTGACAAGTAGAAGAAGTCATCCATATACTCTTTCAAAGTTCTCCCGCCCTGCCTCAGCATGCGGAATTCCTCCTTCTTCAAATTCATAATGCTCGTAGAGATGTGAGCATTATGAAATCCTTCCCTAAAGGTGTCCCAGTCTAGGCCTTCCACAAGATGTGTGATCTGGTATGTTTCCCACCAACTAGCAGCGGGTCCTTCCAGAAGATGAGCGGTGAATCTCACCTTTTCAGCATCGGTACACTCGCAAGTAATTAAGTCCTTGCTAACAGAACGCAGCCAGTCATCAGCCACTATTGGGTCTATGGCAGATGAAAACTTATTAGGTCTAAGCCTCAGAATTCTTGCCAACCTGTCAACCTGGGGTGGGGGTGGAGGTGGTGGAGGTGGTGGCGGGTTGTTGTTGTTATTATTGTTAGCACTGGCCTGGATGAATTGGGTCATCATTTGCATGAGCTGTGCCTGAGATGTAGCTAACTGCTGGATGACATCATTGTTGTTGCCATTAGTGTTGTTGTTGTTGGTGTTCTCACGACGAGGAGACATCTGAAGGGTTTTAGCATGGGTGAGTAATTAGATAGATAGAACTAGGGAAGAAAACTTTCCTACCCATGCACAAACATCACTCCATACAATAAACAATCATAAAACAACTTCAAAATTCTTTATTAATTGAACTTTGATAAAGTATGCTAAAGGTTCGACAAAACGACTAGGGTAGATAGGTACTACCATACCAACAAGGGTAAGGCAATACAATGAGTACTTAAGCTATTACAATAAATGGGAGTCTTCTAACGTTTCTTGATCCTGGTGAGGCATGCAAGTGGAAGTGTCTTGTGACGCTTTGACTCCAACCTTGATACTCTAGCTTCCTTCACCTTCCTGACTGCCCTTGCTTCCCACTCTTCAACTGTGATCTCTTCACCATCTGTGTTGTACAAGGTCAGTTCCTCGGGGGCTTCATCTGCTAAAGCTTTGGCTTCATATTCTGCTATCTTCGTCTTTAGAGATTCATTCTCTTCCATTAACTCATCCCTCTTATCTCCCATTATTTCCAAGCATGACTGTGTTGTTATAATCCTTTGACTAGCAAACTCCATAGTTTCTCTGAACTTGTCCATTAGCTTGATTTGTCTTGTCAACATGTCCTCTGTGTTAACAGCACTATACTCCCTCTCGGTCATATAAGTCCGAAAGAGAGAATGGGTCTCCAAGCATCTTATGTCCATGGCGCATCCTTCCTCATTGCGCTCTCCAAACTGGTAATATGGTGTCCTTGAGGAGAAACGATGGTGGTACTTGTAGCAGATGCGTGCTATAGCTCCTTGCATGGCTATCTCCACAGAACCACTCCAATCAATGTATGGGTTGGTGTAGTCCATAGTTGAGTCTTCAGGGTCTTCTTCATGACCTTGTATGATTGTTTGTATCTCCCATTTCTCCATGCCATTCTCCTCGTACATCCTTCTTCCTCGAAACTCTGGTGTTGGAATTCCAACAAAGTCTGACAACTCTAGCAAGGTCTTGCTAAAAGTGTAGTTTCCCAGTCCATCAACAACTCTGTGATCGTAGGGGTCCATCTAAAATTCAGAAAAGAATGGACAAGGTTAGAATAGGGTAAGAATTTACAAGGGAGAATTAAATGAACAAGATGAGTTCAAGTATGAGATCAACAAAAGAAGATGTAGTAAAGGTTTTAAAATAAATTTTTAATTCCTATGGTTATTCATTTCTAGGTTCTCGATCCTACAGGCAACACTAGTGCTCTAATACCATTTTGTAGCATCCTACCTTTTACCAAAGGTAGCACTACTGTGAAACTGCTATTCCCTGGATCACTGATAGCATCACAGAACAAAATATAGCATTCATTGCAGATAGTGTACTTTATTGCATCGCAGATCCAGACTCACGAGTCTTTAATTATTACAAAAATTGTTGTAGCCACTTGGACTATCAAATACCAGAGTTCAACTCAAATAACACAACGGAAATAAAAAAAGCAATGAGCCTTCATCTTCAGCAATATGCCACAAGCAGTCATGTTGGTATGCAGGCTCGAGACTCCTCCAATCACTCCTCATCTGAATAACTTACACGTTTGAATATGTAGCCCCAATGGGTTAGTACAACAATGTACTAGCAAATGACACATTTTTTGTGGCAGTTGTGAAATAACTATGCTACATGACATTTGGCTTGGTGGATATCATAGGCTAGTTTGCATAAAGCCAATTTTATCCTATACTTCTTAGAAATCCTTTTTCTCAAAATTTTATTCATAAGGGTCGAAATAACCCCCAAACACTACATAGTTGCAAGTTATGTAGCACTGGGCGCAACTCAACAAAGTTTGAAGTACAGAAACCACCACCCCTCGGAGTGTATGGCCCTGAGCTTCTCCTGATAGTTTCTAGTCAAATTTTATAGCATTCCAAAATGGTGACGAGATTCTTCCGAACATTCCATGACTAGAGACTAAAATGTCCATAACTGAGGACACGGCTAATTAATTAGATTTTTGACACCTTGCAAGGGTTGTGCACTTTCACCTTAAGACTCATTTTACGCCCATACATAAAATGAGACAAGACCTTTCAGAAAAAGCATTTAACCAAACAGATCTGATTGTACCCCCTATATTATGCTACCACCCTCTGTCAGTACCCATGGCTGAACCCTTAATCCTACTAAATCAAGACAGAGCCCATATTGTCATAAGGCTGCACTAGAAGTACATCTAAGCATGGAAGCCATATTAATCTCTTTAATCCTGAGTGGCCATCCCGAGCAGTATCCTGAGTACACATCCTTTACGAGGCATGTGCCCCAGAACCCACCTTCTTTAACCATCCTCTTTCAAATCCCCTCCACTCAGGTAGTTCATTTTAGTTGAATTTGTTACTTTATTCATAAAACAATTTTACAAGTGATCAAAGCATGGCATCAATATTCAAGTAATTTAGGATCCTACCAAGTGGTGTTTGAGGTTGGCTACATACTACTAGGATTTAGAAATTTATAAAGCAGTTGAGTATGCCACCTATCATGCATACTACTGAAAACACTAGTGCATAATAAAATAGGTAGGGAACATGTGTGTCACTTGCCTTGATAGCAACCAGCACAGTCACAAGGGTAGTTCAGCTCCTCCTCACAATCTATACAAGCAATAAAGCACAAGAATAAACACATAGTTCACAATAACAAACATAGACATGTATGCATGCATGCACATGGCCAATTAATTTTACTCAACTTATGTTGTGCAAAAATGTTACAATCTGAGTTCAGATGATGAGTTTTGATAAAACAAAACCAATACAAAAATAATTACTCAATTAGCATTTTTAGAATTTTAGTTATTGCAAAAACAATAGCACAAGAGTAAATAAACTTCACCAAGTTCATGCATGATTAAAAAGTATGTGAGTTTGATTCTAAAACATCCTACAAGCTACAAGAAATCTATTGACTACAAAAATACAAAATTTGAACTAATAGAATAAGAGATATAAAATAAACAATACCAAATTAGGGTTTAATTCAATCTGAATTTAGATTCAGATTTTTTTTGAAAACTTGACTAACAGTACAGATAAATTCTACATGTCCTAAGGTTTCCAACGGTATATTATTCATCAAAAACCGAGTTGCAGATCTTCTTCTATAATTTCTAAAAGATTCAGGTGTTTAAAATCTATTTAAAACAAAATTTGAATTTCAGCGGGCCAGGGAGTGACACGCGGCGCGATCTGATTCGCGCGTACCGGTTTGGGCGGATCACGGTTCGGGACCGTTAGATCTTATGAGATCTGAGCGGCCCAGATCTCCCCGTACCATTTCGGTTTAAGTTCTAATCGTGGCCGTAGGATTTAGATCGGATGGGGGAGAGAGAAGGGCGAGGTCCTCACCGGCAATGTTAGGTTTCCGATGAGGTCCGGCTCGGGTGGTGGACGTTCTCGACGATGTAGGTCTCCTGGGCGATGACGGAGGTGACGACAGGCTTCGGCGGACGACGGCGGTCACGTGGGTGGTGGTGGCGAGGTGAATGCGACGGCGGTGGCATGCAATCGCTCTGCCGGAGCTCGCAGTGCCTGCAGGCTTGCACGGCGCGATTCGGCGGCATGGACGTGAGGTAGAGGTGAGGGTCGGGTGCGGAGAGAGAGGGTAGGGGGGTTTTTATAGGTGAGGCCGGCTTGCACTAGGGGCTAGGGTTTTCAAGATGGGGTCGGCATCGGACGGCGGCGGCGGATCCTGTGGCCGAGCCGAACTCGAGGTGGGGGATGACATGTAGGCCCCACCTGTCGGCGACTCGCAGCGGCGCGGGCGTACCGCTTTGGTCGGGGGAAGTTAGCGGGTTGGGCCGGCTTTCTGGCCTGGGCCGAATCGGCGCCCCCGGCCCTTTTCTATTTTTTTGAATTTTGCTTTTTCTTTTCTTTTCTATTTGATTCAGAAATTAATTTAAAAAGCCTCTAAAATGCATAATTTTGAATATCTTCAAATTTGCATAAATTCTATAGAACCAGAGGTGATAAGATGGACTAGTGGTGCAACTAAGAAGTTAGTTTGAGAAATAAATATTTGGGACAAGAAGTTTAAGTGTTCACATAAAATAATAACACTCACATGAAATGATAACTCACTTGAGTTATTAAAAAGGAGATTTTATTTGAAAACTGTATTTGAAATCAACATAAAGCAAGGTTTATTTGTTGACATCAATGATGCTTATGTATGCATGCCGATTTTGAATTTTAAAATCTAGGGATGTTACACATTCTCCTTGAGTAGCCTCTTGTAGTCCAGGAAGTCTTCAGTTAGGGTGCCGATCTTCTCTGAAAGCTCCCTCTTGTCAGCGCGCAGCTTCTCGATCAGATCGTTGTCCGCTTCAAGCTCGAAGTCGTTGCACTCTAGCTTCTGCTTTAGCTCTCTAACCTCCCTGTTCCTCGCTTGGATCCTCTTTTCTTGGCTCTTCCACTGCTTCTCTTGAGTCTCGAGCTTCACCTCCATCTCCTTGATCCTCTGCTCTTGCTCCAGGTGTTGTTTGTCCTTCTCGGCAAGCTGGGCGCGTAGCTCGTCATTGTTAAATAACTCATTGTACCTCTCAATCTCAATGTCCCTAACGAGGTCCTCTAACTCGGTGAGGTGTGTGCGCACGGAGTCCTCGACGCCGTCAGGTAGCTAGATGACCACTCCCTTCTCATCGCGTCGGCCGAAGATGTGAGAGTAGTGGTTCTGGAGCTCGGAGGAGTGGCGTCCGCAGAGGTGTGCTATCAGTTCTTGCATGAGAATATGGGCGCCCACGTCTCTGTCGGTGTGGAAAGTCTTGAACTTGATTTCTTCAGTCTTCGGCTCTGTCTCGCGTCCCGGTTGCGTGATGTGGATCACCCAGACACCCTTCTTGTGAAACTTGGTCATCTCGCTCCCATTGATGAACGGGGTGGGCAGGGACAAAGCAGTGACGATGTCGATGAGGCGCTCTCCGAAGCTGAAGGCCTTGAAGCTCTCGGGCTTGGTGACGCGGAAGGTTGACATCTTTATGTTGTAACATGACAAGTTAGTGAGCCAAAAGTAGAAAAACTTAACAAAAAGCGCAGAACAAAAGTAAAAGAAGTTTCTAACTTAGTGAGAACAAAACTTTTTCTAAGTGCTGAGAAATAAAGAGAACAAGAACAACTCCTAAATTTTTCCTAGGGGTTTTCGTCCAATCCTAGGGTCACGAACCTAAGGGCAACACAATGCTCTGATACCATCTGTAGCATACCTATGCTTTATTGTGCTAGTCCCGGATCGACTCCTAGCACACACAGTTACAAGATGAAATATCAAGATATAAAGGTCTTTATTACAACGCTTGATCCACAAATAAGATAGTACTTTTACAACTCAAGTAGCACAAAGCTACAACTTATTACAAAACTTGAAAATGACTAAGTAAAATGAAGCTTCAAATCTTCTTTCTTCATACCACCACAGGCAGACGTGTTGGACGAAGACTTGTGACCGGAGCGCATCAATCTTCAATCTTCACCGTAGTAACCTGTAACATGATACATTGCAGCCATGGAAGGTCAATACTTTGAATGTATTGTCATGATGTCACTTTGGTGGACTCAATGGCGCCTACACTTATATGCTTATCTGGCCAGGTGGACTTTGACTTTGCGAAAAGCAAGCTTTCTTCCTATCTTTTGTAAAACTCAAGTTTTTCCTTATAATTTTTTTGACTAAGAGAAACTCTTTACTACCCAAGTTTTCCCATCAAGTTTTAACTTAAGAAATTGGGATGAGGAGATTTTCGATCAGCTTCAATATCATGTCGCTCAAAATTGTCCGTAACCGGGGACACGGCTAAGTACTTAGTTCTAACACTCTGCAGAGGTGGTACACTTTTCCCACAAGACTTAGTCAACCCCTTTTTGCCATGAAGCTCATTTTGCATCAAATGGCCAAGTGAAGACGAAGACGAGACCTTTCAGAAGCAATCCCTCAAACCAACCCGGACGCATTCCAACCTATCAACATCTACCACCCTCTATCCGTCTGGCTTGAGTTCTCGCAGCTTAGTTGGTCAAGACAGAGCCCATTTGACTTATGGTTGCACTAGAAGCTTCACGACTTGAACGTCTCCAATCTCTTTGTTCCTGGGTGGCCGTCGACAAATGCGATACACCTGGAGGTTCAGAGGTTCGACGACATGACCCCAGGGAACCACTCAACATAAACCAAACAACCACTTCCACCCAGGTGATTCATTAACTTAGCTGTTTTCTTAGTTTTACCAAAACATGGTGTTCAACACTTTAGCCAAAACATGTGAAATTCCCTTCCCATAACCAAAGTGTAAGACAAGGTAACCTATAGCAGCAGCAATTCTGCTAAGAGATGCAAAAGCTAGCCAAAGAGGCCTAAGCATAAAATCTAGCAAGCAAATAAAATAAAATAAGACAGAACTCTTAAAACCATCTACTCATGCATCTTCTATTAGAAAAGCTACAAGTGGAAAAACTTTCAGTAGGACAACAAGATGGTGACACTTGCCTTGGTGAGGAAAGGGGTTGGTGCACTCGTCACAAAGGCACTCGTTGCACTCAGCACAATCTACAAACGAGTTTCACAACCATAAGCACATAGCAACAAAGCATACACAAAAGAAGAAAACATGAATGCAATATGTGGGTTAAATATGCAAATACACTTAGCATGTTTTCTGGTTGTAAACTACATGCATGATGCCATGAATAATTTTTAGTATTGTTTAAATAATCCAAAATGAGTTTATAGAAACTATTATTTTCGTTCCCAGTACTACTGTACAGAGCGTTCCATGTGCCATCAATAGCAAAAAGAATCACTCAAAAATATTTTGTAGAACTAATTCTATAGCCAAAATACTCTATTTGAGTTTCTACTAAAACTGTAAATAATCATGATGCAAAATTGTAATTTTATTGGTTCATTGCATTCTACTCGTTTTTGTGAATCCAGGGTATATTATTTGCTAATTTTCGATAAACGGAACTAAAGATATATAAATTTGGTTTTGAAAAGTCTTTATACCATTTGCCATAGGGCTAAAAAAACAAATTTGGAAATGAAAATTTGATTTCTTTCTTTAACTTAGGAATTCATATGCAATGATATGATGATGATGACGAAGGATATGCATAAAACAAAATTTTGAAATTTTGGGATGTTACAAAAGGACATTTGCAAGACCACACAAAATGTGTTTGCGTGGGGACTAGAACCCTATAGCCGGGAACGCCCCGTGCCGACGGTAAGCTGCTTAGCGCCGGCTAACACTTTTCTTTGAACTCCGGGATATTTCATTAGCCGACATACTCTATATGCCGGCCGCTGTTATTGCTGCACCCCTCGCTTAGACTATCCTGGCGTCACCTCTTGCTGATGCTTTCCCGACAGCGCCATCACCAGGTATTCTGGATGAAGACGTGGTTGACACTGCACCGCTGAACCAGGCACCTCCTCTCGGCACACGTGTCGGCAAGAAATGTGGAGTCTGGCCTCAGCCGGAACCCGTCGATAAGTCGAAGAGGCAGAAGGTCGGCATGCCACTTCCCAAGAAACAAAGGCCTGTTGCCTCGGGGTAACCTTTCTTCTTCTTCCTTAGTCATTTCTTGTTTCTCTCTTTCTTTATTTCTAACTTACTTTTCTTCCTCAGGGCTCCTCTGGTTTCGGAACATGCCTCCAGTTCCGGTGCCACGCCACATGTTGAAAAGCAGGCATCTCCGCCATGCGCCGACATACCGGTGATGAGTCCGGTTGTTCTCCAGCCCGGGCATCTTCGCTTGTGGCCGACAAGACTGCTACTCCGGTGAGGAACAGCCCTCCGCCAGAACAAAACACTTCTGCCCCTGTTGTCGACATAAACACGGGGGCCCACCAGGATGCCCCGGACACCGGCGCTGACATCAGCGGCGCCGGAACTGAAGACAACGTCGGCGCAAGCAACAAGAGCGCCAGCACTGACAAACGGAAAGCTCCGGAGCAGCCAGAAATTCAGACAGCGCCGGAACAATCAGCTCCGGAAGTGACAGCTCCTACTCCGGAACAGACTACCTCAGCTATGCCGGAACAGCCCACATCTCAGGCGCCGGAGAAAAATGCTCCTCCTCCGGCCAAGACCACTCCTCCTCCGGCCAAGACCACTACTCTGGCAAAGACACCTGCGCCGACACCTCCAAGGACTACGCCGCCACCTCAGCCTCAAGTTGCCAAGACAAAGGCAACAAAAGTAACCAAAGTCATCAAGGGTAAAGATGCTCCTCCCTCTTCCAGCACAGCTATAGCGCTGCACACCGGCAAAGGGGCGGGCCGGATTAGCTCTCTGGTCAACCCATAGCTCGAGGGACGCGTCCCATTCATACTGGGCTGCTATCGCACACACATGCATTGTGGCGGGATTTTTAAACGTGTGTGATGGCCAATGCAGCTGTGTGCGAAGACCTTTTAGGGCATGTACATTGGTTTAGATAGGTGGTGTCTCTAATACTACTCCACGTCATATATAGACAATGCTATAGATAGTATACAATAGTATGTCTGTAAATTGTTTATTTTTAACCATAACTGCTTGTGAGTATAAGTTACAGACATCATCCATACAATAGTAAAATCAGCGACTATAAGCTGGTTGTAAACTGCAGACAGCCGCAATCTCTCTCCTTATTCTCTTTCTTCCACATCACTAAAATTGCCTATAACCACTCCTTACAGACAGCTGAGTCATCACCATTGTACATGCCCTTATATAGTAGTGCGTCGAGTTGAGTATATCGTAGTCAACTGTCAACATGCATGAGAGTTAATGGCCCTCTAATTTATTTCTTGTTCTCTTAATTGCCAAATCAAACTGTCCAATGCAGCTGCCCAGGCGCCCGCCCACGGTCGATGATGTAGTCAACGGCCGGTTGCATCTCTGGCTTACTATATATAATACGTACCTTGAATCTCTTCTAAAAACTTGAGACGGCGAGTTAAGACCTAGCATCAACTACATAGAGTCATACAGTCATACATCTAGCTAGGTACATAGACACCAGAACAGTTGGAACTATGAGGTCTGTGATAATCAGCAAGTCGCCATCGGTGGTTGTGAAGGCATCGGAGCCAGCCACAAATGAAGGGGACTTCATCAAACTCTCGTCCTACGACAAGCCTCATGTCGGACTTCCCGTCACGACTTTCCTTGTCTTCGATCAACAAATCGACAACCCTGCCGAGACAATAAAGAGAGGGCTATCACAAGCTCTGCTCTACTACTACCCTGTTTCTGGCCGCCTTGCTGCTGGAGCAACCGACGGCAAGGTCCTTGTACAGTGCAATGGCGAGGGGGTGTCCTTCGTCATGGCGTCGGCCAACTGTGCCCTTAATGATGTCCAGGAGCTGCACGACCCGTCTCTACAGGAAGAGCTGGCCATCTTCTACACAAGGCGTGGCGTTGGCCTTCACACTGACCCATTGTTGTTGATGCAGGTAACCGTCTTTTCCTGCGGCGGGTTTGTCGTTGGGTTGACGTGGGAGCACTCACTTGCTGATGGTACGGGAATGGGACAGTTCTTGCAGGCAGTCGGTGAGCTTTGTCGTGGGCTGCCATCGCCGAATGTTATACCTTCCAGGTCTGATGAAACTCTTATTGGTGTGCCCAAGACCATCCTACGCATCTCCACGGTGTTGTGCAGCCTCCGGCCATCTCCACTGGTTTTACTTGACATTCGTGTCCCATCGAGCTTAATCAATCGCATCAGACGGGACTTCTCCATAGGTGGCGCCCAGACATGCTCCGTATTTGAGGCTGTCACCGCGGTGTTATGGCAATGCCGTTCTCGTGCAGTCATGGAGGACCCAAATGCCCCCACTATGCTCTTATTTGTGGCAAACGCACGCAAGTATGCTGGCGCCAAAGATGGGTACTATGGAAATTGCCTCACCGCGCCACAAGTCATCACCACATGCAGCTTTGTGGCGAACGGAGATACCATGGATGTAATCAAGATGATCAAGCATGCCAAGGATCAGATACCGGGCCAGTTCACCAATGAAGAGCATGGGGAACTACAAGAGTCAGATGCCAAAGGCTTGGTGGGATACAATGTTTTTTGTGTGACGTCTTGGCGAAACATTGGTGTAGAAAAGGCTGATTTTGGTGGAGGGCGGCCGGCTAGGGTGATGGCATACACCAAGAACAGGACGTCTTTTCCCTTATGTCTGTCGTGCCTTCCTTGGAACGACAATGAGTACTTCAGCGTCATGACTCTCTGTGTGAAGGAGGAGCACGCCGAGGCATTTCTCCGAGAACTAGCAAGCTTTACCTAACTGATTTATGTTTGTTTAAGCTAGTGGAATTCGTTAGGTATGTTGAACCATAAGCTTGTCCACTATAGCTATTCTTCACTTAGCTATCTGTTTAGTTTTGCTTAGCAGAATAAACGTCATCTCGTCGAGTCTGTTCGCGAGTTTGACTTAGTATTAGCGCCGTGGGATGTCACGGACGAACGCACTATGCACGACATTCGTCGAGGGAATTGCTGAGCGATCATGGGATGGCATGGTCGTAGTGCTCAGTCGTGCCCCTGTTTTTATTTGCTACAAATAAGCCAAGGCCTATGCTTCGGTATGCCCCCTCCCTAAACTTAATGGGTCACCTGGTATTTTGCCATTAATCTCTACTAATAATATTGCTAGAGGTATGGTCCGTGGCTTGTAAGTACGCTTTCAATCCACCAAAAGTACGTTTTCATCCCACCTCAGCCCGAAACGTTTTCTTTCTCCTGCCATCGTCCGTCAAAAATACCGTATCTAACACATGCTCTTTCCGGTAGATCCCAGTGACCGGGAAATATTGGGCGGAGCTTGGCGACGCCATGGCTGGTGGAGATCGGACGGAGGGAGGCGGGATTCGCTCCCAGACGTCACCGACCTTGCATACTCCCTCTACTCCTATAAGGAGTACAAACATGCAGAAGAACAAGCCCATCCATGGGCGGCGTCCACCAAGAAAAAGTTCAGGAGACCGTCGCTGACCAGAGGTAAAATCAAAGAGCATGGTCGCTGGGCAGAGGTAAACTGAAGAGCATCGGGCAAATGGGGGAGAAGATCAATCGATCTGAACCCTCTCGCCTTGTATCGCCCTTATTCTACCGTTGACTTACTGGCGGAATCGTCGCCTCCAGCTCGACGCCGCCCTCGCAACTAGAATCGAATCCAGCTTGTTGCACTTTGAGTCCTGAATCGATTAAAATCTCCGGCTGACAATGGCCAGGGGGGTTGGGTTTCGATGGAGCTGAAGGCCAGGGAGGAGCTCGGCTGCTTGGACCGCGAGCCGCCGGCGGGCGCTCCTCCGCCTCACCCCCACAGTATACCCTCGTCCCGCAAGTGCTGGGCGATGACGACCACAATTGTTGAGGACTATAATAATGTGCGTGTATTACGACTGGCCTTGAAGTACCTTTTTGCTGTAAACTGGCTGTTGTGCGTATACCTAAAAAAAACTGATCGTTGTGCCTATCTTTCTGATTATCAGAATTTACTTTTCAGCTCGTCCAACGCTTGATCGTATTTCTGTCTAGCTTATGTGCTCAATGTTTATTTCTGTCCAGATTACTTAACAAGAAAAACCATAGCCAAATTTCTAGATAGTTTGGAGGATTATCTGGCCTTGAAGTACTGGATTTGAGTGCTAACAACTTAGATGAAGCAATTCAAAAAAACTGGGAGTAACGCCACTGCTCAAACAGATTTAAGGCCAATTGCATCATCCTTTATCTCTTCTTTGCTTCATAGTACAATGAATTATTATTGTATCTCTACTAATAATATTGCTACAGGTATGGTCCGTGCCCGTCGCAAATACGCTTTCAATTCACCTGAATACGTTTTCCTCTCTAGCCCGAAACGTTCTTTTAACGACGGAAATCGCCTCCCTCTCTTCATCCGTCGCGCTTGAGAACCACGCCAGGAGGACCACCGCCGCCGCTGCAAGCCTCCCCGGTGCCAGGTCGCCGTGTCCAAGAGCTCCGCCTCTCGGCCCTATGAATCGAGCTAATCGTTTTCTTCACCTCCGGCCGACCGCCGCCTGCTCACTGTAGTCTGTAGATGCACATGGAGGAAGGGAGAGCCATCAGCAGGGGGAGGTGAGCTCTACGCACGCACGGAAGCTCTAGGCCCCGCGCGGCACCGTCGAGCGTCAGCAGGGGAGGGGGCTGGTACGAGTACTGCAGCAGCTGCAGGAGCCTTGGGGCTGCCGCCGAGGACGGGTCGTACGTGAACGGGAACATCTGCCGCGTTGACGCGTAGATCGCGGGCGGCGAGATGTTGTTGGAAACAGAGGAGGAGTCAGGGGACGCTGGGGCCGACGAGAACGAGGGCACCGATCGACGGAGCGGCAGTTGGGGCTCCGTGTCCTTTTCAGCGGCCGGAGCAATGCTACCGCCACGGAGGTCATGGCTCCTGCTTCCTTGTAGGACGAGCACCTGCTACTCGCCCACCTGCTCGCGGGCGCTACAGCTCAGTTGGAGGATAAGATGCACGGCCTGCCGGCCTGGGTGCCTAGAGTTCCCCAGCTTGCCACCGCCGTGGGCAGGCAGCGCCCCTGACGAGCAGTGGCTCGAGCGCCTCCACTCTCTCTGCTGCAGTTACAACTAAACATGTAGATGAAGTCTCTAACTATAAATCACAGTGAGTTTCTAAATCCCTTGTACGGATCATACCTATATTGGCCATAGATCCAGTCAAATTGCCGCTGCGAATTTTATGTACAGATCATCGTTGTTAAGATCAGTGAATGTCACGACGTTGTTTTGTATGGATTTCTGAAGAAGAATGTGTATTCTTTAACTTATTTAATAGGGGGTTTGTGCGTTGATTGTTGAGAGTTTCAACATGTCAGCTTCTGGTGTTCAGAGATATATGACATGCAAATGATAAGCAAGTGGCGGAGATACAAACAATTTAATCGAATTGGTTATGATCTTACATATATTTGAACTGTATACACACTTTGGCGTCAACCGAGTTGCAGTTCAGCTGCTCATTTCAGTCTACCGGCGTTGATGAATGAGGTTGTTCATGTTAGAAATCTTTTGGGGCGTTGCAAACTTCAGATATCAAGATGCCATGCCTGCATCTTGTTCCCGGCGTTCTGACCTCGACGGATTTGCAGTTTGAGCCTGAGCACTAGCATCCCGGGCTCCTGCATCATCAATTAAGTACCAACGTCGTCAGTCCTATGTTAAAAAAAACATCGTCACTACTCTGTTGGGAGTTGGGACAGTACCCGGCCAATCACATTCTTGATGTTATAGGTGCCATTTTTTAATGCATCATAAGCCACAAAACTTCTACTTTCCTTATAACATTTAGAGAAACTCTATCAGACCCCGCATCCGTGCGTAACCACATAAAAATCGCTCGTTTGCAGTTTTGCATGGAAAAAAGGGCCAGACAAAACCCCTCATTCACGCCCGCCTATAATTTTTTTGCATGGGTCATAAAAAACCCCTCCGAACTCGCAGATTCGCAGGTCCGCGAGCAGAACTAAACGCGCCCCGTGTTCCTTGCAAGGCGTTAGCGGGAGGGAATATTTAGCACGCGTGTGCGTCGTTTCTTCCCGCCTCCACACAACCGCCGCCGCCATCTTTGCATTGGCCCATCCCTCCTTGCGCTCCCATGGCCGCCCTGGACCCGCGGGCGGTCGCTACGCTCCCCGCATCGTCCGTATTGGGCGCGCCCGCAGCGACCGGATCTCGGGATGCCCGCTGCGTCGCGCCCGGAGCTTCCCTTCCCGTGCCCGCCTCCGCTCCTGCGAAACAGAACCGCATGGGCACCCATGTCGTTCCTCCAGGGTGCGCTCTTGCTCCGATGGCCGGCGCTCCATTGACCCCGCCTGTTCGGCTGGTGGCGAAGATGCCCATCCCAAAATGATCGAAGATGTCGGCACCGTAGAATGCAGCAGCAAAGATGCCAATGAAGAAAGCTTCTTGCGGCAATCAATGCAGCCGTAGCTGCCGCGTCGGAAGCCGGCGGTGCCCACGCCCACAAGGTGTTTGTCGGTTGTCCAATATGATGTTATGCGGGCCGCGACTGCGAGGTCTGTTCTGCCCCGCACGTTTTCGGCCCGTAAACCGCTGATGCATGTCGCCACGTGTGTGGATATGCAGCCTGCAGATGTAGTGTCAGCTAGAGTTATTCTTATACATCGTAGAACATGGAATTTACAAGTCAAATCCATCATGGAATAAGTCTACTAAAATTAGGTACATACTTCAACCACAATATTTCTTAACAACGAAAGTCAAGATTATTGTCCGATCTAAACTATATTAAAGCATTTTGTAGATTGTATGCAAATTTTGTTTTATACCCGTTGCAACGCACGGGCACTTTGCTAGTTTCATATAGCTTCATAATAACCAGTTCCATGAAGGCGAACATGAACGCTACTTTAAAAGAAGACTGTGCATTATGGCTATAGCTGGTGTTATTTTTGTTGTTGACTACTTATCTCAGGCGTCATTCCTGAAAGTTTTATCTTGGCTCCTAACTGTTTTTTATGTTTTAGTGTACCGTATTCACTAATTGAGACTATTAGTTAAGACGGTATCTTCTTGAAGGTATGAAGATCACATTTTTTCCTTCAAGGAAAAAGTACATAAAATGGAATTAATGGGACGATTCGCAACTTAAATTTTATTCTCAGTTAAATGACAATTTTATTTAAAATTATACCGTCATACATGAGGACTGTTCAAACAAAATCCAAAGTTTTTGAATGACACAATAGTAAGAAAGGGATCCTCCCTGAATAGCACAAGCCTATGCTCGACCATCGTGTCATCGAGTAAATAGAATACTTTCTTTTGGGAAAATAAATATAATACATATAGGACTGGATTAAAGCTTGCTTTTTTATTTATAACATAATAAATCTCTCTAGGGAGATTTCACTAGGTGACAGTTTGTTTTTCACGAGAGAAAGAAAAATTATTCATGGGACATCCGAGCTGAGCAATCCATCCAAAATCATGGTCATTTGACAAAATATGTGTTAGTTTATTTAAATTTATTCGGTCGTAGCAACGAGCATTTGCTTGGAAACCAAGATTTCATCGGCAACAGATAACCCAAATCGACGAATCGACCACTACGAATCTGCACGCTTTGATCCCTCTATCGCCCCTGTGTCAGCAAGTGAGGAAGCACCCAGGGACCATCCAAGACGGCTCGAGCTAGCAATGCCTGCCACTGCCTATCTCTCCATCTCGTATCTCGTCCAACGGTGGCTACAGTCCAGGACCCAATTTGTCGTGTGTCAGCTCGCCAATGGCCCCTGTAGCCGACCAGTCGTCGTGAGCTCGAGCCGTCTAGGTAGGGATGCGGGCAAGCAGCATCTGGGTCGTTGCGTCATGTAAGTACTACTTGAACATACGATGGGGGTGTGATTTTAACACTATTTCAACTGCTGCCGGAAGCTAACAGATAAGAACACGCACTCGTTGTCAGTATATGACCGCGGCGAAGCTTCGATAAGAGCTCCCCTAACTCGTGGTGATGCTCTGTTGCGAGTCCACGCGAGAGCCGTCCTCGACATGAACCATGGTGCCGCTGTACACTTGCGAGGAACCTACATAGCATGTTGCCGGCACTGGATCGGGGGCCTCCTGGAATGCATGTCCTCGTGATGCTACTTGGCAGCGAGGCCACGCGAGGAGAAGGGAGGAGGACGGATCAACCTAGAGGGAGCGGGGACTTCGCTAAAAAGAAAACGTTTCGGGATACCCTACAAGAAAAGCGAAAAGCCTATTTAGGTGAATTGAAAACGTACTTACAACAGTCACGGACCAATACCTGTAGCAATATAGAATTAAAACTTTAACCTGCACCTTTGTATGGCTAGATTTCTTTCATACAATTCAAAACGTTCTTCAAGTTAGACAAAACCCATATTAATCCATTGTTGTACTTCATTCACTAATTTTGTATCTTTAGTCAGTAAAAACTGCATATATGAGGAGTAAAATATAAGGATATCTGATGCTGCCCTAATCACATCATTGATGTAGGTCGTGATCTACATGGGAAACCTCGGGTTTGTCTCTATTTCTCTCAAACATTAATTCTTTGTTTCAAGGTGTTATCATAAATCTGAGGATTTGCAAGGATAGCATTCACATGATTCTGAATATTTTAATAGACCAGTGGTCCTAGATGGTGATGTAGGATATTTTAATTTGAGCGAATAGGTTAACGGTGATTAATACTCATTTTTTTTTGCATTTCAGATTGAAATTAGTAGCCATCGAGTGGAGAAGAATAGAGCGGTGGTGCTAGCTGGTGATGTACATGAACTCTTTGTCCATGAAATGAGACATGTTCTCACTTTTTCGGTTGTGGCGATTACTTTGTAGTATTATTCAGATAATTTGTTTCTTGTAGAGGGATGGTGCCTCAGTTTCAGTTGTTAAAATATTGCTAAAGGTATGGTCCGTGACTCGCAAGTGCGCTTTCAATCCACCAAAAATATGCTTTTCTTTCAACAATGGACCGAAACGTTTTCTCTACTAATAAGATCCAAATTTTATGCTTTCGTCCCTCCGCCCGGTAGGTGTGTCTCGCTAGAAAACGTCACGCTCGATTCGTTCAGCTAGGAAGATTTCTTTCGTTTTTCCAAATGCGATCCCACCACGTGTAAAAACACCGCACGTTAGCACGTACCTTTGAAACAGAGTTTGATTCGAGCAAAAAAACGTAGCTTGACAGCCACAGGGATTGGCCTGCAAGGCTGCAACCGCACGTACGTCTCTCATTATATTCGTATCCATATATTTTGCTCGGCCGTCATCGAATCAAGGTTAATTAGGTCTCCAGCTCTCTCCGGCCGCCGATAACTGTAGAGCCGACAATAGCTGGCCCCCATGAAAGCGTCTAGCTCCAGCTCGCCGGCGTCTGGTGCGAGAAAGTTGTGGATGACGACAAGGCCGCGTCCGGTGCCGGCAGAGGGCAAATATCTGATACTTCTAAACCGGCGAGCCAGGTCTACTTTGTCTAGACGAGATGGCGACCAACACCGATCGTAACCATTGCCTACTAACGAAGTCTACGGCCTGTGCACGCCTACTGGTCTGTGCTCATGGAAATCAAAAGTCGAGGATGACCTTGGCTGCTGCCCCCTCCGTCATGGCCCAGAGCGCCAACCACGCCGAGAATCATGGAGGCTCCGGCAGTCAAGGAGGAGCGCCAAAAAACCAAGCACGTCAAGACTAGCTAGACGCCAGCGCAGACGCTGCACTAGATAGACGTGGCCAGGCGTCGGCAATGATGGTGAAGGAGGAGCGGCGAGATGACAAGACCATCAAGGATGCAGCTAATTTGGAGATGCAGGTGCTGCTCCAGATCACGAATTCATTTTCTTTTGCTTGTGACGCTTACAATGGAGCTCCGCCACCTTACTGGTGTTGCTGCATGAGAACCGCTGGCAATGGCAAGTTCGTGTGTGCTTCTCTTCTATTCTGGACGAGGCACCTTCATGCATAATATAAGCATTTAAAGAGAAAAGTAATGGAGAGCTGACATATATGCGTCGGTGAGTGGATAACAACAAAAGAAGCAACCGTTATTACTCAAAGTTTAGCTCGAAAATACTCAAGTGGAAATTTCATCGTTGCTCGCTTATCTGTTTGAGCAAACAACACCAGTTTATCATTTTTTTGGGAGAGCTTCCACCAGGTATATTTTCCGATTTTTTTTCAATGAAAAAACTGATATAAAGGTGTTGAGCTATATGCCTATATGCAGTGACTTTCTACATCACCGTCTCCGCAGCAGAAATGTTATATGATCTAAAATTACGGGCAGATGTGCTATAACAACTAATCTTTAAAAAAGATCCAGTGACTTAAATAAAAATAAGTTCTGAATAGTGAATTGTAACTTGCAAAAAATTTGTTGGACACAAATAGCATTTCAAAAATGAAAATAAATAAACCTAGAAAGATGTTTAGGCCACATAATTTAATTGTATTTTAAAAAGGAAAAAATAAAATAAAGAATTAATTATTCGGAACATGTTTGTCAACATTATCATACGTAGCTAATAATGACCTTTTTGTGCATTCTAACAATTGTGAGAAGTATATATAATGTTTCTCTAATATAAAATCTAACCATGTAAATGTGCAGGTTACATTATTTGTATGCAGAAATCCGCTAAATTTTGAATATGTGTAGCAAAATATAACGTCCATGCTCAATAATGGGTTTTGTTTAGAAGAAGACTGGGTTCAAAGATGACAACTTACAAAGCATCCAACCAATGTGGCTTACAACCGGTATGTCCAGATATCCCACCTCTCTCCATAGTATGGCTTCTAAGTTCCATATACGTGACAGGAAGTTCATAATGCGGAATAATATAAAGAAAGCCAAGGGGCACACAATTTCACTTTACAAGGTACCCACTACGCAGGAAAAATCATACAACCTCAGACCTATAATACTTGTCGCTCAAACAAGTTAACAGATATACTAGAATGTACATCTAGATACATGCGATTGATCAACAAGTAGATGGAGTAAGGTAATATGAAGATCAAGAAGGTCAAGATGTGTGAGATCCTACAAACCCGGACTAAACAGATGATGCAACTAAATTGGCGACAAGTTTCAGGAGGTGATATACGGCGAACATGACATGGACATCACTCGCCAATACAATATATGTGCGTCTACTTTGACAAAGCCAGTGACAAATAAACCTATGGAGCGGTAGAACCAAGGATACATTATGTTGGGACGCCAAAGAAAAGACATATTTTCTCGCTAAAGTAGGGGACTATGGAGTGCCGTATGGTGACACGTTGGATTCAGATGGCTATAAAGCATAGCGACAACGAGGAAGAATTTTTTAAGCCCGTAGCAAAGCACGGGCATTCAACTAGTCTCTACTATAAAACGGCGATCCGCTGGTAGGTACGTCGCCGCAGTAGTTCGATCGACCGAAATCGCTAAACAACCAGGCCCAGTCGTATAAAACGGCGATCCGCTGGTAGGTACGTCGCCGCAGTAGTTCGATCGACCGAAATCGCTAAACAACCAGGCCCAGTCGTAAAAATCTAACTCCACGAAAGACAGACCGGCAACCAGGCCCAGTCGTAAAAATCTAACTCCACGAAAGATAGACCGTCAACCAGGCCCAGTCGTAAAAATCTAACTCCATGAAAAACAGACCGGCCCAGTAACCAGCCCATGAAGGACTGACCTGAACTGAACTCGGCCAACACCCCATGAAAACCGATCTGAACTCCCCATGAAGGATCCAAATACAATACAATAGAACTACACGGAAACTCTGCTACAAATACAATAGAACAGAAACGCAAAGATAGAGAGGAATCTTGACTACTCTTGACTCCTACCGGAAGAGGGAACACCAGCTGCAGGTGTTGCTGCTAAGAAAACAGGTCAGATTCTTTCAAAACAGCAATGTTAGTTGTAGGTCTGTTCTCTTGCACTTTCTGCCTTTTAGCCGCAAAAGAATCTGCCAAACGTGTGATCCTTGACCTGTAAACAACAGATCTTAAATTCATGTCCAAGAGACAACAACTCTATGCAGCACGATTCCAAAATTGATGTGGTTAGCAAAAAAAAACAACCAATAGCCAACCGGGAAGTTCAAGTTAATAAACATGCATGAAACTAGGGATGGACTACTCTGCATGTTGCCTGGGATTTGCATCATGCTTGTCTCTTGAATTCATCCAGTTCTGAGATAATAGTTATCCAAGGATCACTTGAATTCTTGTTTCATAAATCAATTATACTGAAAAATAAAAGTACCTACCGACTGATTACAATTTTATTTACTCTGCTTGATATAAACTGCTAGCTCTAATGATGCTACTATATAACAGTGTAATTACCTTTTGATATCTTGCTTTTCCGTCCCATAAGCACGCACTGTCCGAACCAAAACATTAAAAAAACAACTAAAATATGAATTTGCCTTGTTAAATAGCTTCAAAACTGAAGAATCACTTTCTATTATGTCCAATCCACCAAAAACCAGAACTTAACCAACAAACATACTAAAATTTATGAAGAAGGCAAAGAAAAGCATAAACTTTCTAACACACATCTCTCTACTTGCTTGAACAATCTGAGTATTTGATTTGTAACTTATTTTTGTGATTACAGAATGGATCACGACGTTCAAACAGCCATTCCAGATCAAAGCCAACCAGATGCAAACATTTCAAAAGAGAGAAATGAAGCAAGACGTGAACGTGACAGAGCTCGACGAAATAGTTTGACGACTGAGCAGAAGGAGGAGATTAATGCACGTAGAAGAGCCCAGAAAAGAACTAAACTAGACAGTTTGACGGCCGAGGAAAAGGAGGAGATTAATGAGCGTAGAAGAGCAGCCCGACGACGTTCATCTATGCAAAGCATAACTGATGAGGAGAGGGTCGCCCTGCTAGCTCGGCGCAGGGCAAAAGATGCGGCTAGGAGAAACACCCCGTGTGCTGAACCCATCGCGATGCCATGCCCAAATGCAATAGCTTTGACAACGGTAAAGCTGGCATCTACCACACATGCATCACCAGCCAGAGAGGGAATTGCTTCACCCCCTGCCTCCCCTTCAATGAGCACGCCCGAGTATACAATCAGGACCGACGGTAACACACCGATCTTTACTCCTCTTATTTATTTATTTATTATATTTATGTCATGGCATACTAAAGCATCGTACTTACCAGATTGAGAATGTTGTAGGTGACATGGAGGCCTTCCTTAGTGGGATCATGGATCAGAATGCCATCCCCGATGACCTCATGGGGGAGTGTTGTGCCCGTGAAGGTACCTATGCCAGTCTTTCATCGACCGTCCCTACTACCAGTCAATATGAACATATTGATGTGACACATCCTATGCATGTAGGTAACGATGTTGATGACATGGACCTCGATACACTGACAAAGTCATCCAGCGCAGAATCTATTGATCCTTTTGACTTTGTGTACTCAAACATCCCAAACAGCACGCACATCCTGAAGCAAGAACCGGACTGCGAACATTGCCATGCCAAGAAGTTTGAGCGTGAGACCGACGGTTTCTGCTGTCGAAACGGAAAGATCAAGCTGGCTGAACCAAGGCCCATCCCGGAGCTGATGAGGCTATGGTCTAGCGCGGATGCGGACTCTCGGCATTTTCGAGAGAGCATACGGTTCTTCAACGACCACTTCTCATTCACAACTCTTGGCGTCAGCCTAGACAACAATTGCACGAACATGAGGTCTGGGGTGTACACATTCCGGGCGCAAGGCTCGATGTATCACAACGTGCATTCGTTTGGGCCAAACTCTCGCCCGGAACATCTACAACTCTACTTCTATGACGATGATCCCAGCCTGATCCATCGCAAGGAAGCCACCAAGGAGTTGAACCAGGAGGTCGTCCGGAAGGTTGTGGACATACTGAGAGGAAACCCCTACTCCGAGCAATTTAGGAGTTTGGGCGCCCACAAGGACAACCTCGAGGACTACCGTATAGAACTGAACACCGACAAGAAGCTAGACCAACGCAAATACAATTTACCGGTGTCGTCTGAGGTGGCTGCAATCTGGGTCGAGGGCAGCGACCTGAGAAATAGGTTCAAGCGCAGCATTACCCTCTACGGTGACAACAACGAGCGGCATAGTATACAGGCCACGCAGGGATGCTATGACCCGCTATCGTACCCCCTCTTCTTCCCCAAAGGGGAGCTCGGCTGGCATCCAAATATTCCTAAACGTAATACGCCTTGGCACGTTGCGCAGCGATCAAGAGAGGACCGTGAGGATGAAGGTTCGGCTGTTCAATATACTTCTGCTTATTTTGTCTATCCATTTGTATTTTGCATAACCTTTTCTTTTCATGTCCTTCACATAGATGGAGGTGGTCATTTATGCGTCTCTGTTAGGGACTACTACTGTTACCGGCTACAGACGCGTCCGGCTATATTTAACCCCATACTACATGGTGGACGTCTGTTCCAACAGTTTGCAGTCGACATGTACATAAAGATTGAGGGCTGCAGGTTAAATTGGATCAGGGACCACCAGCCAGAGCTACGTGCTGATCTATATAAAGGCATTGTGGATAGCATCACAGCGGGAGAGACCCGCGCAAGCGCTGTTGGCACGAGGACTGTTCTCCCTTGGAAGTTCCAGGGAGGCTTTCGAGACATGAAGCGTAGGCATATGGATGCCATGGCGTTGGTGCAAACGTACGGCAAGCCTGACATCTTCTTGACGATGACCTGCAACCCTAACTGGAAGGAGATACATGATGCACTGCTTCCAGGACAAACCCCACAGGACCGACCAGATATTGTGGTCCGGGTGTTTAGGGCCAAGCTAGAGACGATGAAAGAGATGCTAACCAAGAAGAATATCCTGGGTGTTGTGAAGGCCTACGTCTACGTGGTCGAGTTCCAGAAGAGGGGCCTCCCACATGCCCATTTCCTGTTGATCATGGATTCAAAATATAAGCTCATTGTGCTAGAACAGTACGACCGCGTCATATCCGCCGAGCTCCCTGACAAGAATAAGTACCCGGAGCTATACGCCATGGTTGTGAAGCATATGATGCACGGCCCATGTGGTGTCCTTAAGCCAAACAACGTGTGCATGCAAGATGGGTCATGCAAGTGCAGGTATCCACGGGCGTTCAACGAGACCACCGTACAGGGGAAGGACTCATATCCCATTTATCGAAGACGGAAGGACGGCCGTTGTGCGAAGGTTCGAGGCCAGATGCTAGACAATAGATGGGTTGTGCCTTACAACCCATATCTCTTGCGGATGTTTGACTGCCACATCAACGTGGAGGTTTGCTCCAGCATAAAGGCCGTCAAGTACCTATATAAGTATGTATACAAGGGCCACAATCAAACTTCGTTCAATATCGACAAGCCCGACGCCGAAGGTAACATAGATGAGATAAAGAGATTCGTTGACGCAAGGTGGATTACTCCACCAGAGGCCATGTGGAGGATATTCGGCTTCAAGCTCTGTGAGAACCATCCGTCGGTCCTACCGCTGCCACTCCATCTACCAAATATGCAAATGGTCACGTTCAAAGCGGGAGACAACCTGAACGATGTTGCCGCCCGAGAGAACCCATCCATGTTGACAGAGTATTTCGTGGCTAACGAGAAGCACGCGTGGGCTCGGGATATTCTTTACAAAGATTTTCCGAGAAGGTTCACATGGCAACCAACAAAGTACTGGAAGATAAGGGACAAGGGTCAACAAGTAGGGCGAATCGTGTCAGCCCATCCAGCTGAGGGCGAACGGTATTTTCTGAGGGTCCTGCTAAACCACATACCAGGAGCACAGTCCTTTGAAATCTGAAAACAGTGGATGGTGTGCTATGTGATAACTTTCGTGAGGCAGCTGAGAGGAAGGGTCTCATCGAGGCCGACAACATGTTAGACGAGGCTCTTACCGAGTCAGAGCAGTACGCCATGCCAGCCTCACTCAGGAGCCTCTTCGCAATGATCTTGGTATTCTGCGAGCCAGGAGATGTGCGCGGTCTTTGGGATAGGCACCTTGAGGCGATGTCTGACGACTATCGGCGCAAACACACGTGTCCAAAAGCAGTGGAGCAGAAGGTCTTGGTTGATATCAGGGGCATGCTACAATCCATGGGCAAAGATATAAAATCGTACCCTCTACCAGACATCGACGAGACTTATGACAACACAGAAGGCGAGGCTAGGGAGGTCATTGAGGAGACCAATATCAAGGTAGATAAGGAAGACGCTTCCCTAGCGACCTCACTAAACCACGAGCAGAGGCTTGCATATGATAAGATACTAGCAGCAGTTGATGGTGGAGATGGGGGCGTATTCTTTGTGGATGGCCCGGGAGGCACAGGGAAGACCTACCTATACAGGGCACTGCTCGCTAGGGTTTGAGCCGAGAGAAAAATTGCGGTGGCCACAGCTACATCTGGAGTCGCCGCTTCCATCATGCCAGGAGGCAGGACAGCCCACTCAAGGTTCAAGATCCCACTAAACCTTGAAGAAGGGAAATCATGCAGCTTCACTAAGCAAAGTGGGACAGCAAAGCTCCTGAGAATGGCTTCACTCATACTATGGGACGAGGCAACCATGACAAAACGGCAGGCAATTGAGGCGTTGGATAGAAGCATGCGCGACATTATGGAATGCCAAGACAGACCTTTCGGTGGCAAGACTGTCGTGTTTGGTGGGGACTTCAGGCAGGTGCTTCCGGTAGTGAGGAAAGGGTCACGAGGTCAGATAATAGATGCAAGTCTGCGGAGCTCACACCTCTGGAAGGGTATGTGCAAACTACGGCTCGTCACGAACATGAGGGCGCAAAATGACAAGTGGTTCGCGGATTACCTCCTAAGGGTAGGTAATGGCACCGAGGAAACTGACGAGGAAGGCAACATTCAGCTACCACAAGAAATATGCGTGTCGTCTACGGGTGACATGACTGACATTGAGAAGCTGATTGACCATGTGTTTCCTGCCCTACACAACAACATGGACAATCCACATTACATGACTTCTCGAGCAATCCTATCCACGAGGAACGATAGTGTCGATGGAATAAACATGCACATGATTGAGCGTTTTCAGGGCGAGGAGATGATCTACTATAGCTTTGATAGTGCAGAGGATGATCCGCATGGCTACTACTCTCAGGAGTTCCTGAATGACCTAACTCCTAATGGACTTCCCCCACACGCACTTAAACTAAAGATAAATTGCCCTGTTATACTGTTGAGGAACATCGACCCATCTAACGGTTTGTGTAACGGCACAAGGCTTGTGATCCGTGGGTTCCAGAGGAACGCCATCGACGCGGAGATCGTCATAGGGCAGCATGCAGGGGAGAGGGTGTTCCTTCCTCGGATACCTCTATGCCCATCTGACGATGACATGTTCCCGTTCAGGTTTAAAAGGAAGCAGTTCCCCATTAGGCTCAGCTTTGCCATGACGATCAACAAGGCGCAAGGGCAGACCATCCCGATTGTGGGCGTGTACCTACCGGAGCCAGTATTCTCTCATGGCCAGCTGTACGTCGCATTGTCTAGAGCCACCGCAAAAAGTAACATCAAGATCCTAGCCGCCAAGGACAATCGAAAGGGCACCAAGAATTCAAAGAAGAGAAAAAGAACCGAAGCCTTAGTAACGACCACGCTGAACATAGTCTACAAGGAAGTACTTAGCAATTGAACTCGGTGGACCTGATTTGAGCAGATTCCTTGATGATGATTGTATCAGCTGTGATTTGTGTCTTCTGTTCTGATTGTGTAGTCATCAAGAAGAAAAATCTTAGGATAGTTTAGCAAGGGATTGTATAAAAAATGGTTGTTTTAGCTAATTCATGACAGGAAAAAACTTAAGGGTAGAGCATGCAATTAACATGAAGCATTTTGGAATCACATGCTGCAGATATTCTTCTTGATGGCAAGCTACAACAATAAGAACAGCATATCGATATAAACTGCAGGACTTGCATGTAGTTCAATAGAAGCAAAGGGAAACTAAATGCTAATGCGGTTTGGAATCAAAGAAAATTATCTTACCAATTCCCAAGTTGCTTTTCCGTTCTGTGATTTGCCCTAACAAAAGTAAGCTAATCGTGCAGATTATCCCACAGCTAACTTACCTACCATTTCTCATTTGTGCTACTGCTACCTGACTTACACCTCTGGATCACTAGCAAATTAAGATCAACTAAACCTTTAGTAAATTACTCACATCTATAGTGATTATTTTCAAGAGAGCAATGCCTGATAATGAAAAAAATGTAGATCCAAACATTTCCTAAGAGCAAAATCGAGACACCATCCATGCGAACAATTAACTGTGATACATGATCAGTTTTGCCAAATCAGTTCCAGGATATATTTTATACAGTTTATTAAGTATGACATATCTAATTGATTACCTTTTTGACTGCAGCATCAATATTTGCCTTTTGTGCAAAATGTAACAAGGTACCAGAAAGGATGCAAGTTAGATGACTAATTAATACAGGACATAAATCGCAAAGTTAACAGTCCGATTTAATAACAATTAGCCTGAAAAAGTACCATTGAAATTTGATCATAATTTGCGTCCAAATTAATTGTTCTTATAACTATTTGCAGATGTCCATGACTGATTCAAGAATGTTTCTGTTGGCATTCTAGAGTTTCTATCTTCAATGTAGGAGACAATACTGGAAGGGAAATGAAGCTATGAAATTCAGATTAACCTTGCTTGATAGGAGGAGCTCTTTGCTGGTGGGGAGGACTGCGAGGGTGCCGGAGCAGAGGCCGCCGCGAGATGTTGAACGCGCGGCGGCGGTGGCCGCGGCCGCGGATCCGGCTGAGACAAGTACAACCCTCCGCCCCGATTATCTCTTGCCTGCCATTAGGCCGCGGGGCGACACCACGGTAGCTGGGCAGAACAAGCGCCAGCCACAGTCATGGTCAGAGGTCAGCGGGGGACGGGGTGAGACCAGGGAGAGAAGAAGGGGAAAGTATGTGAGAGAATTTTGGAGATGTGAGAGAGAAAGCATGCAGCCACATGAGACACCACGATGTCTCGCTTATCCTAAATATTCTACCACACCATGGTACACATGTCTCTAGGCGTGTTCTTTTTTTTATAGGTGAGAGAGAAGACATGTACTAGAGATTTTTAGGAGATTTGGACTATAGAAAAAAAATGTATTTCTACCTCTAAAGCCAAAGCATGTGCCAAATTACAGACAACCAGCCACACATAGCGTCTACATAATATTGTTAATTTTTTCTAAGCTTATTCTTCGGTAGCATTAAAAACAATAAATTTTATTATTTCAAAATGTGTTATATTTTGAAGAACATAAACCTTTGTGGAGACATTAGATAACAAATGATGACGCTTGAGTCAAACAAAAAAATGATTTGGCAACGCACTAGATCCGTAATAATATTTAAGATTTTAATTTGTTAGTTTTACATTGACTTTTTGGAGTAAAATGATGGCATTGTTGGACTGGGCAACTACGAAGTACAATGACGATATAGTTGGTGTGAGGTGCCTACAAGGTACAATGATAGTGCAATGGTGAAAGAGGTGAATCCAATAGATGGAGGGAATGGAGAATATATGACAAAACCAATCATCAAGAGCATAGTATGTAATTTGAATAAAACACATTGTCTTTTCTCAGCTAAATTTTGTTGCTGTTAAAATTTTAGAATATTAATTTGAATTATATTTATATGTGTGAAATTGAATAAAATTTCCGACGCCCGTAGCAACGCACGGGCAATAGTATGTAATTTGAATAAAACACATTTTCTTTCCTCAACTAAATTTCGTTACTGTTAAAATTAAAAAAATATTAATTTGAATTATGTTTACATGTGTGACATCGAATAAAATTTTCAAGGCCCGTAGCAACGCACGGGCATTCAACTAGTTAGTGTCTAATCTATCTATCTATTATAACAATCAATGGTGAAGATTAGTCATGCCAAAAAGTAGAGATTGAGCGGTAGAGATTTAACAAGAGAGGTAGCCTTCTATACGACTCCATGTTGTGTTTGGCATGGACTCTTTGCAATCCACCGCGAACACTTCATCTGTGGCCGGTGAACCTAGAGCACGATGCACACCAGCACAAGATGGCTCAAGGCAGATCCACGGGACCTTGGTCTCTAACCCCCGGTGGATTGAGGTCACCCAGCGCTTGGATGCCCGGCGGTCGACGCGGCTGAAGGTTTTGACACAACGTGTGTGTCCATCAAGTTTGGAATCTACAAAGAAGGTGCATACCAATCTCATGGAAAACGAAGACGTATACAAAGTTGGACTCTGATTTCTTAATGCGCGCAAGTCCGGAAAGGAGAAGTATACAAGCTGTGGTCATACAAGGAGACAAGGATACATGAGTTGAATTGATCCAGCCTTTGGCAACGATTTCAGCCCGCTGTAGCATTAGTGGAGACAGGCTCTTTAGTCCCGGTCAGTAAGGGCCTTTAGTCCCGGTTTGTAAACCGGAACTACATAAGCGGGACTAAAGGTCAGACCTTTAGTCCTAGCCCAGTTGCAAGCCGAGACCAAAGGGGATCCACGTGGGCGCCGCGGAGCGCCCTCAGGAACAGGCCCTTTAGTCCTGGGTCGTAACACGGGCCGGAACTAAAGAGTCTCTACAGATTTTGTTTTGTTTTAGGGTTTAGGTGTTCAGGGGAATTATTTTTGTTGTATTTTATTTTATTTTATTTATTTCTTTATTTTAAAATAGTTTTCGTATAATTATACGCATACACGTTTGTGCATATATATATAAGATAACTTGTCTTACGATCGAGTATATATATACAATTATATGGAGATCACAATTACCGGGACTAGAGCCCGTCTATTCGATTACATGGACCAACATCAGTAATGGCCCCTAGCTACACTAAATCATCATTTGTCGTCTACAGCTTCTGTCCTCAAAAAGGCCGCTAGCTCCTCTGCAACAACAATCGCGCGTTGATCTGGTAGGTACTTCTCCCGCATGGCCTCGAACTATATAAGAAAAGGAGATCAATATGAATGTCAATCATAATAACAAAGAATGACGGGTAAAAATAGAGGTGTGAATGTGTATTCACTAGTAGAAATATGAGTATTAGCACCGGTTTGTAAGTCCCATTTACACCGGTTTTGCAACCGGTGCAAAGCATCCGGCACTAAAGCCTCATTCTTTAGCACCGGTTGTACTACGAACCGGTGTTAAAGGGGTTCCACGTGGTCCGCGCAGCTGAAGGACCTTTTAGCACCGGTTTGAGACACGAACCGGTGCTAAAGGTCCGGACGAATTTCTGGTATAAATTTTGAAAAAAAAATAAAAAAATTTGAAATTATTTTTCAGAATTTCTCAATCTTTGGATATTTGAATTGTTTGACAGTTTCCACTCTAATCTCTAATCACCCCTATTCTCATGTCAAAGTATATACTAGTGGTCTCACTTCCTGATCGGTCACCCATCCTCACACTGCTCCACCCTTAGCACGCTTAACTTCTCTATTCTTTATCTACTAGCTTCCAATACTGCGCTCGCGACTTCTTGATAATACTGTGTTGTGAATTCTATTAACCCATACACTTTGATAACATATGATTTTACTTTTTTGAATTCCAAATAATTTTAAAAATAAGCAACAATGATTAATTATTAATAAGCATCAATGATTTCCAAATAATCTTTGTGTATAATTTAATTATTAATTTTAAAACTCAAAATATTCAAAAAAATCAAAAAAACTTAAAAACTTAAAAATTCCAAAATAATATAAAAACTTCAAAATAACTAAAAAGTAGAAGAAATAATAAAATAAATTTCAAAAAAAACAAATTTTTAATTTTTTTTGACAAAATCTAAAATCTTCCTGCTTTCATATTTCCCGTTGAAATCGGATGTAACTTTTTGCGTAGATGGTTTTTTATAATATTATATGTTTTTTTCGAGTCCGTACGCAATAGTTATTGCTGATTTAATTTGGAATAACCTTTTTATTCAAAATATATCAAAATTCAAAATTTCAAATTTTCCATAAAAGTTGCTTGCGTGAGGTACATGCATGTCAAAGGATTTTGAAATTTGAAGTTTTTATCATTTTCGTTTATTTTTTTAGACTTTTTTCTGCGCGGGGTAGGCATGAGAGGAAAAAATGGGTGTCAACCCTTTAGCACCGGTTCGTGGCTCGAACCGGTGCTAAAGGTACCCCTTTTGTACCGGTTCGTGCCACGAACCGGTGCTAAAGGTCACTACCTTTTAGCACCGGTTTGAGCCACGAACCGGTGCAAAAGGGGGGACCTTTAGCACCGGTTTGAGCCACGAACCGGTGCTAAAGAGTTAGCGCCTGCACGCAACCACTTTAGTACCAGTTTGTGACTCAAACCGGTGCTAAAGGTCTCTTACGAACCGGTGCTAATGCCCTGGCCTTACGAACCGGTGTTAATGCCCCTTTTAGTCTGGGTTCGTAAGACAACCGGTGCTAAATCTCCGGGCAGCTTCAAACGAAAGCCCTTTTTTCTACTAGTGATTGCTTACGTCGTATCTATAATCCTTGTGCTCAGAGGTAAAAGTGCGAATGAACTCGCAAACATAGTATCCACAGAGATGCGTCCCCTGTGGCTGCTGGTCGCACTTTACGAGAATAGAATATAATCAAAATAATAATTTAGCATCATAACTGTATTGAAAATAGAAGTATCTCGTACTACTTACCTGAACCGCCATAAAGGTCAGCTTCTCATGAGAGATACCGTCAGTCACGCACTTGAACCGCTTCCAAACCCTGCCCGACAAGGAAAATGATTTGCTAAGTTTTTCATTACTTGATATGTCAGAAAATTATCGAAAGAGACCGATATAGCGCAAGAATGATTGAAATTACCTTTGGAGCATGTCCTGCATGCTTTGGAACTGTTCCATGTTTCTCGATAATGGGTCGAAGACATCAACTCTTCCCTTGTCAATTTGAATGTCCAACAGAATCCAGTGGTAGCTGCACATGTATATATATACATCAGTAACTTATCAATTACACTTATAAGTGAATGGACACAACAGAGTGAGACCCTCACTTGAAGTTGTATGGAAACAGTATGTGGTCACAGAAATTTTGGTCCGTTAGCAACCTTAGAAGGTTTTCCTCCGTCTCCTTGGGTTTATCAGTTAGCGTCTTTATATGTATTTTATCTGGGTCAATAAACCTAATATTTATGATGTTCCTACTTTTAGAGACCAGGATCTTCATTCTGCATAATAGAGTACAAAAGGATATAGTGAGGATAATTACATGCAATGAACTAAACAATTAAAATAACTGAACAAGTTATATGTAGACAACGAATTGAAAAACTTACAGACAATAGCAACTCATGAGAGATTTGTCGAGGGCGTCGCAATTGTACATTGGGAAGAGTTCGTCAAAGTCGACATGGATCTCTTCGGGTCGGCCGTAGTACTCCCGTGGGACATGCGCCATGATCATTATTCTCCCATTCTTTGCTTCATTCATGTACCATGCATGCAAGTAACGCATATTTGTTGGGAGATCTTCCAACCTCTCTTTGCTGACCAAAGGCACCCCCATGACAAATTTAGGCTTAGGGGCTACAACAGCCTTGGCAAACCTCTCGTCTTGGGAAGCCAGAACGTCTTCAACGCTCATATTCCATTCAGCCGACCACTTCTTTGCTATTTCCAAACTTTGCCCCTACACCGGAGAGGGAACATTCTCGGATAACACTCTGAGGGGTGGGATCGATTGTTTGGCCTATTGTCCAAGCTGAGGAACGTCTGATCTTTTCTTGCTTGCACTTGTACTTGATTTTCTCCCAATTGCACCTATACGTGATCTGCTCTTTTTCCCTTCCTTCTGCAATGTGCGTAGATAGTCATCAGGCTTATGGTGCAAGTCATACTGCGATGGAAGGGTCAGTAAGTATTTTGCATAGTCTTTTTGCTTCTCGGTGTATTCCGGGCCGGGCTCGGGTTCCTTCTTTTTCATTTGCGCATCGTAATGTTCCTTTGCGATCCTGGCGTTTTCCTCGGGGGTATGATCATAAGGTCTGATGGGAAGATTTGGATGAGGTACCTTTGGGAGGGGCGATAGTTTTCGCTTTGGGGGGGCTCCGTCGCTTAGAACTCATCGACGGAGCGTTCTTGCTGGCACGCTTCCGCTTAGTTTCCTTAGCGGCCGGAGGCGGAGACGGCCGACCCAAGTCCGGCGGCGGTGATCGAGATGGACTCGCGTTGTGGTGGTCGTAGTCATGGGAAGGGCTTCTTGGAGGTGATGGAGGTGTAGGTGACCTGCGACAACTCGGAGGCGGTGTTGTCCTTGGGGCCGAGCCTGGAAGCTTGATGTAGTTCTTGTCCCATAGAATGACTCCACCTAGTACTTCTCCGAGTATCCTCTCATCTTCGGGTCTAGGGATGTCAAGCTCCATATCATGAAACCCCGTCATGATTTCATCCACCCCGACTTTAGCATAGCCAGCTGGAATCTCACGGCCATGCCAGCGTGCGTCAGGTGGACAAGGTAAAGCTTGTCCGACCACCACCTTCATAGATATGTGCTTCATTCTCTGATGGAGTTCACATGATATTGACTCCTTTATTCCATCCACGGGGTAGCCAGGACCGCCCTCTATCATCCATCGTGCATCGTCAGTCGGGGCCTCTGATTCAGCCACGCTGCTTTTCCGCTTAGATGGGTCGGCGGTAATATCGAGTGCAGGATCTTACATGCGCACTACTCCTCTAAGTTCGTTAATCTGCTGCTGTTACTCGTTAACTCTGGCAAGCAACTGGTTGAACTTGTCATTTTCCTTATCTTGTTGTCGCTTCTTTGCTCTCGCTCAGCTTTTGTAGGTCTCTTGGTCTTTGGCAAACCCAAGCCACCACGGGTAAGAAGGGCCAAAGCCTCGCGTTCGTCCTCCATGTTTGTCATTCCTGAGGACCAGGGTGAGCAAGTCTTTCTCTCTATCGGGAGTGAACTTTCTCTTTCCCTCTTTAATTTCTTTCACTATTTTTTCCAATTTTCCCTGGGTATCCTAAGACCGTCACTGCAGATAAGGTCCCCTGTTAGTTCATCGTATGAACCACCATGCGCAAGGAACCAATTTCTTGCTCTCATTTTCCACTCATCACGGATGGGTTCAGGTGTGATCCCTTTAGCAATCATCTCTTGCCCTTGTTTTATCCCACTGTGGGATGGCAGTCTCGTAGCCCCCTGGCCCCAGCATGTGGTGATATTTCTTCTTGTCGGCATTTTTCTTGTTCTTTTCTGATAATGTCTTGGCATCTTCTGACTCCTTGTACTCCTGAAATGCCTTCCAGTAATTCGCTTGCTTCGCTAGATACCCTTCGAATACTGGCACTTCCTTTTTTTCAGATAGTTTTTCCATAATTTTTTCTTCCACACCCGGAACAGTTCGGCCATCTTCTTAAGAGTCCACTGCTTGACTTTGGCCCTCAATTTTCTTGCGGCGACTTCATCCTCACATTCTGGCAGGTTGAAATGTGCCATGAGATCATTCCAAAGACTCTCTTTGTACCTTTCGACGACATACTCACTATCGTCTGCCCCTTTGCGCTTGTTCCACTCCCGAACGCTGATCGGGACGTGATCCCTAACCAGAACTCTGCATTGTTTCTTGAATGTGTCGGCAGCCTTCTTAGGAAGCTTGGGTTCACCCATAGGCAATATGACCTCAAAGGTGTAATGCGTTCGTGCATCCAACTTTTTGGCCGGACCTCATTTTTTAGCTTTGCTCGATGTGGAGGCCTAAGTGGAGAAACATTCGTCAATGCATATGTATACAATATACAGCTATCTCTAATATTTTCACATATTACAAGTGATTGCCGAACTTCATATATATACCTCGCTGGACTTCGTTAATTGTCCACCGGCTTCTCCATCAGCGGAGCTATCGCCTTCTCCATCATTGGAGCTATCGCCTTCTCCGTCGACTTCATCTTCACGTCGGTCGACCTCCATTCTATCCCCGGAGGGGTTCAGATACGACGACGGAGATTCAGTTGGTTCAACATCGGGGGCGTCGTTGATTATATCCTCGAGAATTTCTTCCTCTGCTAGGTTCCTGCTATGTGGATCCATAGTTTCCGCAAAATACCGACATTTGTATTTCAAAATGCACGCTATATGGAACAATACCGAGATTTGATTATATGGAACAATACCGTCATTGATTATATCATTTTTAGTTGATTCAATTATGGAACGCTATATATTCAAAATGCACGCTATATATTCAAAATACCGACATTTGTATTTCAAAAAGCACGCTATATATTTCAAATGCACGCTATATATTCAAAATACATGCTATTTATAATTAATATCTAACTAACAAATAACTTAATATCTAAAATTAACTAATAAATAACTTAATCTAACTAATAAATCCAATTCTAACCCTAAGTTTTTAATTCTAACCCTAACTATTGTCAAATCTAATTCTAACCCTAGCTTTTTACAAAAAACTTACAAATCCTAACTATTTAAATTCTACCCCTAACTATTTACAAAAAACTAACAAATTCTAACTAAATACTTCTAACTAATTTACAAAAAAATACTAATTTAAAAAAACTAACAAACCCTAACTACTAATTCTAATTCTAACTAACTAACTAATACTAATTCTAACTAAGTACTAATACTAATTCTAATTCTAACTAACTACTAATACTAATTCTAACTAACTAGTAATTATAATTCTAACTAACTATTCTAATTCTAAAACTAACAAACCCTAATTATAATTCTAACTCTAAAACTAACAAACCCTAATTATAATTCAAACAAACTACTAACCCTACCTATTGATTTACCTTCACCGCAGGGAATCGGCGGTGGCTCGACGGTTGGCGGTGGCGTGCAGGCAGGGGCGGCGCCTCGACGACGCAGAGGCAGAGGCGGCGACGAGAGGCAGGGGCGGCGCCTCGACGGATGGCGGCGGCGACGCGTTCGGGCGTGGGAGCGGGCGTCGGCGCGGTCGGGCGCGGGCGCGGGCTTCGGGCGTCGGCGGCGCAGTCGTCGGCGGCGGCGGATCGGGCGCGGGCGTCGGCGGCGCGGTCGGGCAGCCTGCCGGCGTCCAGAGCTCTCCTCACACGCTAAAATGTCGAAGTCCCGGTCGGTGGAACCGACCGGGGACGAAGGACCGCTTATATATCCCCCAACCTTTAGTCCCGGCCCGTGGCTCAAACCGGGACTAAAGGGGATCTTTAGTCCCGGTTTGAGCCGCAGCCTGGGACTAAAAGGCTTGGGCGGGGGTTCCCAGAAACAGACCTTTAGTCCCGGTCCGTGGTTCGGGCCGGGACTAAAGGCCCAAAATAAGGATAACAAATAACTTATCAAACTATTATCTGTTTTATAAAATAATTATCTGTTTTGTAAAATAATTATCTATTTTGTAAAATAATTATTGTAACTTGTCAAACTATTAATAAATTTTATATTTTGAATTAAAAAATCAAACTTATCAAACTATTTTTTTTTCATTTTTGGAATCTTATTAAACTTTCAACATGAAAAGTGCTTGAATTTGAATAATTAATTCAAATCCATTTTCTATTTTATAAAATAATTGTTCTAACTTATCAAACTATTAACAAAATTGTCATTTTCAATTAAATAATAGATTAACTAATTTTTTGCATATTTTGGAATCTTATTAAACTTTCAACATAAAATGTGCTTAAATTTTAATAAGTAATTCAAGTCCATTTTCTGTTTTATAAAATAATTGTTCTAACTTATCAAACTATTAATAAAATTGCTATTTTCAATTAAATAATAGATTAACTAATATTTTTTGCATATTTTTGAATCTCATTAAACTTTCAACATGAAAAGTGCTTGAATTTGAATAAATAATTCAAATCCATCCACTGTTTCACTAGTAGAGAAAAGCTTATCCCTAGCGCACATAAAATGCATATCCCTGGCAAATTTGGGTTCACCGGCGACCTACATGTCGGCGGTAATGTCTTATGCCTAGCAAATTTGCACTGTGCGTCGGGGATAAAAAATTTACCGCTAGCGAATTTGCATTATGCGCCGGGGATAAAAGTTATCCTTGGCGAACTGAAAAGTGGTTCGCCGGGGATAAAAATTCAAAAAATCCGAAAAAATTCCAAAAATTCAAAAAAAAGTCAAAAAAATTCTAAAATTCTAAAAACCGAATTAATATTGAAAAATGTAAATATAGGATTTTTTGACCATTTTATCACACCTAGAATCTCCTCAATTCACAATGAAATGACAACTTCCCGCTCGGTCACCCATATGTGTGTGTGAGTGTGTATATGTGTGTGTGAGTGGGTATATGTATGTGTGAGTGTGTATATGTGTGTGTGAGTGTGTGAGTATGTGTGAGTGTGTGTGAGTGTGTGAGTATGTGTGAGTGTGTGTGTGTGTGTGTGTGTGTGTGAGTCTGTGCCATGGAGTGTATGTGTGTGTGAGTGCGTGTGTGTATGTGTATGTGAGTGTATGTGTGTGTGAGTGTGTGTGTGTGTGTGTGTATGTGTGTGTATGTGTGTGTGAGTGTGTGTGAGTGTGTGTGTGTATGTGTGTAAAAAATCTCAAAAAATTTCAAAAAATTCAAAAAATCCCAAAAAACTTAAAAAGTTCAAAAATCTCTAAAAATATAATAATCCCAACTAAATGATAAAGAATACAAAAAAATTCAAAAAATATAAAAAATCCCAAAAATCTTAAAACTTCACGAATCTTAAAGTGCAAAAAAGTCTATTTTCCCTTTTGAATTTATATATTCTAAAATTTGTCAAAACGGCCGTATGCAAAAATTTGATTAAGAATATAAAAATTTGTCAGATGTAACTTTTCGTGTAGATACTTTTTCATATAAAAAACTTTTTAATCCGACTTCGTATGCAAAAGTTATAGCCGTTTTACCGAGATATAAAGTTTTTTTTGAAAAAAAACATCAAAATTCATGTTTATTATTTTTCCTACTTACTAGATCATAGAACATAACTAAATCTCAAATTTTGTATTTTTTTCAAACCTTTTATCATTTTCTTTTATTTTTTAGAAAACTAGAAAGGCGATCCACAGGAGGGGGGGAGGGGGGTGGCTGGAAGAAAAAATGTTATCCCCGGCGCATTAGCTAGGTGCGCTGGGGGTAGCCCCCTATCCCTGGCGTATAAGAAGGTGCGCCGGCGATACACCACTTATCCCCGGCGCATTTCTGGTCAATTCGCCAGGGATATTATTACCACCGGCGAATATATTTCTTACGCACCGGCGATAGTGATGCTGGCTATAAGCTTTTCTCTACTAGTGTGTGCTGATCGTGATTACATGAATGCTCAACCATTTTGTTATATTCTTTATCAAAATATCTTTCCGCTTTACTGTCGCTTTGTACTTTTGTTGTGTGACAAAGTTGTATGTTGGATACACAAAAATTTGGCTGAAATGAAAGAGCTGAAAGAAGTCATCAAATTAGAGGTTTGAGGCCAGAAAAATATTAATGAAAATGAAGCGCCTGCCCATGAGTTAATTCAGTGCAACCCAGGGATACATGTTTGATGATTCTCCCTTAGTACATAGATTAGGTTGCTACACATCTATGAATTAGAACAACTATTTGATAAACATGCGTGTAATATTTTTGTTTTCGGTAGCAATGCATGAGCATTCAACTAGTGATCTTAGAATCCCGACAAGATGAATCTCGATAGTTTTTATCTTGTTTGACCAAAACCAAAATTATGCTACCAGAATCTCGATACAAACAATCTCAACAGCTCTTAGACTTGTTTGACCTAAACCAAATTAATTTTGTGCGGATCTCGACATAAGCAATCTAGATTGCTCTCGCCTTTTTTGATATTAACCTTACTAATGCAGTTATAATACTTATCTAAATAATTTTGATAGCTCTCGCCTTGTTTGACCGGAACAAATTAATGTTGTCTGAATTTTGACATAAACAATCTTGATAGCTCTCATCTAGTTTGACTTGGACTGAAATAATGTTGTTAGAATCCTAACACAGAATCTTGATATCTCTCGTCTTGTTTGACCTGCACCAAATTAATATTCTTCGATACCTGATATACTTAATCTTGAATAGATCTTCTCTCATTTGACCTAGATTGAATAAATCTTGCAACCTACCACGCCAGAAATTCTTTGCTTGGCTCCTTATGAATCACAGATTGAATACCAAAGATCTGATGTCAAGAAAACACTTCTATGTAGAATTTAATGATTGTGTTCTATATGATACTTGCCCACAGGAGACACTTATGCACCTTTTCTTTGAGTGCAACTTCAGTCAATCGTTTTGGTGGGCATTAAACATCGAATGGGACACTGACAGAGATCTTAATGATATGATCACTGATGTTAAGAGGAGATACTCGATGGATTTCATCATGGAAAGTATAATTACTGGATGCTGGGCACTTTGGGATCAGAGAAATAATTTGATTTTCAATCACATTGACCCCACTATTCCCTCTTGTATGATCAAATTCAAAATTTATTGTTCTGTAATTATGCATAGGGCTAGACCTAGTTTGAAAGAAGGTATGCAAGCTTGGCTTGACACCTTATGAACAATAAGCTACTGATGGACTCCTCCCCATGTAATTACTGCCCCTTTATAATTGAAAATTTGACATGGTAGGGATTTTTTCCCTACTGTATTTGTGTCAAAAAAAAGATTGAATAAATCTTGTTAGAATCCCAATAGAAACAATCCCGATAACTTGATATGATACATAAATAAGAATATTAGACTTGATGTAAAAATAGCTTTATCGGGAAGTTTAAGACACGTTGTTCCTTGGGTGAACCTATATCATCCACTCTTATATCTATGGCCCAGCTCCTCGGGTCAAAACCAGGAAGTTCAAGACACGTTGTTCCTCTAGAGTTGTCCAAAACAACTAGCATAGTGTTCTAACCACCAACGATATCATGGCTATAAAATATTACATGCCTCACAATTTTAATTTTCTTTCAAATGATTGTTGTACTATCTAAAAATACCACACAATGATCATATATATAACTTTTTTATATGCTATATTATATTTGGACCTAGAATTAAAGCCAACTTGCTAGGCTGCTAATCGTGATTATTTGATGTTAATAGTTGATTATTCATACTTTTTTGAAAATATTAGCGCAAACTAGATATATTTTTGAATAGGCATAAAAAATATTCACAAGATTCTAATCCTATTGTCGAACGGTGAACCATATAGGTGACACCTCCGGATAATGATCATGTTTTCAGTGGTACTGATATTTTTATAACAGTATTGTTGTTCTCGCATGTCCACACCCCTGCCTATTACCATCTACTCAGACTCCCTCTTCTTGCACATCTTTTCGCTTGGCATATCTCTTTGATTGAATACTAATTCTGCCAGTAGGTTATAGGTATCAACTCAATACAAAACCACATCTAGTTATGTTTTCAAAATAAACTCGTAAATTTACAAAGAGAAATCTTGTGTGCCTCATGATATCTATTGAAGATAGTAGAGTGCACGATTTGCCTTTATCTAGTTATTCCATGTATTTAATTAACATTGAAATTTGGAAAGATTTTTTCTTATCTTAGTGCTATTGTTTCAATGTTTTTATCTCTTTAGGATAAGATGTGCATACTTTAACATAAAGTTTCAATATTATTCTTCCAAATTGTGTATCATTTGGAAAACTAAGATTGAATCTTTATGTTAAAGATTGCACATCTTATCCTTAAGATATAAACTCATCAAAACAATATCACTATTCAATCTAGTAGTTATCTACCCAGGATGGTAAATGTGGCACATCAAAATGGATTGTTATCTGGGCTTGTTGAACACTTAGTTGAGAGAGGGATTGCTAATCGTGGTCGCATGCCACCACTATTCTGGTCCCACGCCACCCGTAGTACTTTACCAGTGAGTTGATACTTGTCGTGGTTTTGTCAACAGATCTGCCATATGGGTAGGTGTATGGCGGTTTGTGGAAGGGGGTGAACACGGAGGAGCAATCCAGGACGGTGGTAGCACGAGTTTACCCAGCTTCAGATCCCGCAACGGTGGCGAGATCCTACGTGCTGCTATAATTCACTATATGGCAACAAGTGCTCGATTACAATGATGAGGTTGGCTGTTTCGCTATGCGATTGGCCGTAAGATTGGTCTCTGCCTCAAGGGCTGCTCCACGCCGGGCTTATAAAGGCGCCTGGCGTGGGCTACACGTTGGTACCGGAGCGGATACAACCTGGAGTCCTAGACTAAGTCCTACGCGTGCGCTACAAGGTCACCCGCCATGGGCCGTCTTGCGGATCCGCCATAAGCTTGCCGCCAGTAGCCCGCCATAGGCCTGTCTCCGGATCCGCCATAAGCGCCTGCATCTGGTACCGCCGTGCCAACTTCAGCAACTGGGCCGCCCGGTATGGCGAATCCGCCATACCACCCCTGATGGGCCACCCTGGCTTGCTGATTCAGGACTACGTCGCTGGCATACCTATTTGGTATATCCCCAACAGTAGCCCCCAGGGAACTTCAAGATCACCATCTTCATCCGCCATGCTTGTCCTTGATAGGTCGTTTCCGCCATAGCTCATCTTCACTGGGATGGCGGTTATCTTGAGGTTCCTTTTCCATCTATCAATCCACCGTAAATAGCGGATCAAGCGACGTAGTTATCTTAGCGAGATTTTCGGGATCCGGTGGATCATACCGTTGAAATCCGCCGTAAATTTCGGCATACAGTTCCTTCTAGGGCAAGATTCACAGAGTTACTTTTTTACCCTTGGACACGTGTCGCCAGATTAGGGTTTCTGCGATCGGGACGAGCGGTGGTGATGGTGGGCACGAATCTCGAGGCCCAGGGTCCATATATACCCCAGCCTCTCACCCCCGGCCGGTCACTCCTTCATTCGCCCCCGTCGCCTCTCTCTCTTCAGTGCCGCCACGAGAGCTTCGCAATTTCCGACGAGCCGCCGCAGAAGACCTCACCGCCGGTAGCATTTTTCGCCGGACCACTTTGCTCAAACCATGGACTCCGGATCACCAGCCCGCCACTATTACGATGCTGAGGAGGAAGACTCCCCTCTGCAACAGTCAGTCCTGGGAGATCATCCCGGATGGCGGATTTGGAGCCGGAGGACAATCTGTCCGAAACTGAAGAGGAGATGGCGGGTGCTAACCCAGATGATCCCACTGTGGATGGCGAAGCTGAGGAGGAGGAAGCAGAGGATGAAGAAGAATAGATCCCTCAGAACCTCCATGGGTACTGGCAGAAATCCCATGTCAAGGATTCTGACGTCAGGGCCATGGAAAGCGAGGGCACCGTGGCTCCTCAAGCTGAATCCGGATGGCGGACTGACTTCAAGGCCCCAGTGCCTCTTCCTAACCCCTCCGAAATCGTGATGCTCAAATTCCACGTGGAGAGGGGTCTCAGTATGCCTCCATCTCTTTTCTTCACAAATCTTCTGAAGTATTATGGACTGCAGCTCCACCACATATCACCAAACAGCTTGGTGTCTGTGGCGGGTTATGCAGCTTTATGCGAGGGATACCTTGGGATCCGCCCCAGGGTGGACCTCTTCCAGCTTTTCTTTTCCGTGCGGCCCAATTACGAAGATGACGGATCTCTTCGAACCTGCGGGACAATTTGCTTTCTTCCGCGAAGGTCGAAAGAATACCCCTTCATCACGCCCCTGGACTCCGCCATAGGATGGAGAGGGTCCTGGTTTTATATGGCGGACAAACCTGCGCCATCTCAAACCCGCGGCCTCCCTTCATTTACAAACGTCGCTGCCGAGTCCCGCGACACCTGGACAGCTGTCAATGACGAAACCGCCACTCCCTATGTCAAGCTCCTGGCTCGGCGAATTGCCAAGCTGACTGTGGATGGCTTGAAAGGAATAGACACCATCAACTGCTGGATATCCCGGCGGATTCAGCCGCTGCAACACCGCGATCGCCTGATGCACGAGTATACTGGTGCAAATGATGGCATGCGTTGTTCAGACCAGGAGCTAGACCCAAAGGTGGTCGAGAAGCGCATCCGTTCCCTGATGAAGTCTCCCAGGAAGAAGCCTTTGAAGTTCGGCATGGCAATGTTTGAGAATGGCACCTGCCCTTCGGTAAGTTCCCTTTCCGCCATAATACTGTATAATATCTTTTATATTTTATGGGACAACATTTTTCTTGTCATCAGCTCAAATCGCTTGGCTCTGCTCACTTCGCCCATCCTCTTCACCATCACAACCTCAAATCTGCCGCAAAGGAGGAAGTTGTTCACTCTAGCGGAAACAAAGAGGGGATGGCGGGGAATGTGGAGGACACGGCCCATACGATCCAAGAGAAGGCTGTTTCCAAGAAACGTGGCGGTAGCGGGAAAACTCGTGGTGGTGGCGGGAAACCTGCTGATTCCCGTCGTTTCGAAGCTCAACGCAGGGCGGAGCTTGAAACGCCATCCGAGAGTACCGCTACTATCAATCTGCCCAAGTCAAGGTAATCTTTAGACACCCTTTTTCATTGTTTTACTGCTGTTCATTTCTAATCCTTTTTCTCTTAGAAGAAAGAAGCCTACTGTCAAGGAGCCATCCTCCAAGCGAGCCAAGCCCTCCCCTACGACTATCCCGCTCACCCCTGATGCACCAACTCCTTCTGTTCGTATCGATATTGATATGGAGGATGCTGGTGGTCAGTTTGACCCAATGCCAGAAATCAACCCAACGACTGAAGCTACGGCTAATGATGTCGTCCAAAGTGAAAAGACCTCTGGCTCTCAAGGTCAAGTGGTGGATACTCCGTCTGGGGGCAGTCTATATTGGAAGCAAAAGCAACTTGAGGTCGTCAACCTCATTTCTAGCCAGGAAGATGCCAGCAACCAGCTGTCCAGCGGCATTGCCGCTTTTGTTGAGAAAACATCGACTATGAAGAAGGTATGTACTCCCAGTAGCCCCCGAGCGCCATGGCGGATTTGCAAAGTTAATCCGCTATGGGGCTCCAAAGGTGACTTCTGTAAGTTTTTGAATAGCTTAGCCCTCGAGCGCTGGTAGTTCACACAGTGCTCTATAGAAAATTTTCATACTGAGTAGCCCCTGAGCGTTATGGCGGATACTTATCCGTCATAAAGTTCTTAGAAGACAAAAAATCAGCATAAGTAGCCCCCGAGCATCATGGCGGATTCCATTCATCGTGATGCTCTAAGAGTAGCTAAAAAATTAACATGAGTAGCCCCCGAGCGTCATGGCGGATTCTATCCATCATGATGCTCTAAGAGTGACTAACACTTCAAATTTTGCCAGAACTACAAGAAGGTGGTGGAGGACCTGGTCCAGGTCATGAGCTCGCAGGAGAAGGAGCTGGCGGCCAAAGGCGCTCTTGTGGCGGACTTGCAGCAGCAGCTTGAGAATAGCGGTAATATACCTTAAGTTTCCTTTATGCTTATTCAATCAAATGCTGAGCTGACAAAATTCCGCCATGCAGATGCTGCCAAGCTTAAGTCCACAATCGAGGGGATGGAGCAGGGCCATGCCATTGCGATGGACGGGCTGAACCAACAGCTCCGAAAATCACTGGCCGAAAACGCCACCCTCGAGAGGCAGCTGAAGGACCAGGAGAACCAGGGCAAGAAGAAGGACAAGGAGATAGCGGATCTCCGCAAAGCCGCCGCTGACTTTGAGAAGCGGCGTGAAGGCTTTAACGAGCTCCTCCATCACTTCCAAAACACCTTGCTAGGTACCGTTTCTTCTTATAGCGTAAAATTTTTCAATTTCTGCTATGCAATCCATGACGCATCCTCTTTTTTCCGCCATGCAGCTTCCCTGGGGCAAAGCGAGGTGGACACCGCTGAGGGCTTGCGCCTGGCCACCGACACAGCGAGGAAGGAGCTTGAAGGCCTCCTCAGCGCTGGTCGCCAAGCGTGCGGGAGCCTGCAGATAGCAGGTTCGTCCAACCTTTCCGCCATCGCTCTCACGCAGAAGCTGCTGCTGGTGCCAGGGCTAGTGGCGGATTGGAAGCTGTCCTCTGCTCGGGGTGGTGCCAGAACAGCGCTGACTTTGGCGAAGGCCCACTACCCCGAGATGGACTTGGACCAGCTCACCTCCGGCATCCCTGAGAGCGGCGAGGATGGCGCACCGGTGGATGAGGCCTCCATCCGGCAGAGCGTGCTTGGGTACGATCAGCTGTGTGCCCTTGGCACTCAGTTGAACGTATACTATGAAGCATACGAGCTGCCAGGGTCGCCAAGCCAAGCTTCGGCATCCGCCTCCGCGGCTACAACAGGTGGTGATGGCGGGGATGAGGTGTCCTCCAAGGTTCCGCCATCTTCTTGAGATGTGCCCTGCAACATGGCAGGAAAATACTTTGCATCAATTCGGCCCCTGAGTGGGTCTGTAATTTAAACTTAAACTGCGTGTGATGTGTCTGCACTATGACTGATCTGCTAGTGGCGGATCAGTGGAATGCTTGTGAACTTTTGCAGTTTGTTTATTATGAAGTGGTTTTAATTGCGCGAAGAAACTGCCAGGCCTAGTTTTACGCAACTTGCAGTTTTTGCCATGCCCAAAAAACAACACTTAAAATTTTTCACGCGTAGGATTATGCGATCCGCCATCCGGCTCTCTGTGCTTGACTTTTCGTGAGATGGCGAAATCTTCGCACGAACAATCCGCTAGGGCGACGATACTTAATAGCAACCGTCCAGAACCCTGAGCAGATGGCGGCTTGGATCGTCAAAAAGTCACTACTCTGGAATCCACACAGAGAACATCGAATGAAGATCAAAACATAAAAAAGCTACGCGGACCGCTTATGGCGGATTTAAAAGACGCAAGTGCAGAGCACAATTGCGCAAAGAGGTTCTATACGATCTAAATGAACAATAAAGGAGGTAAAAGACTCAGAAAAAATCAAGAGTGAACCAAATGCTTTATTTCATTGATCATATAGAGGTGCCTGTTACAAAGCTAGAAAATTGCTAAGTGTAGAAAGGACGTAGCTGTGCGATGTTCCATGGACGATCTGTCTCGTCGTAGATATCGTCAGGGTCTCTTCGTTTGCGCTTCTTACTTGGTCGCTTATCTAGCTCGCGAATATCAACGAGGTAGTAGGAACCATTCAGTAGAGCTTTGCTGATGACGAAGGGTCCTTCCCAAGGCGGGGATAGCTTATGGGACTTCTGCTGTTTGAGGCGTAGCACCAGGTCGCCCTCTTTGAACGAGCGTTGGCGAACTCGCCTGCTGTGATAGCGGCGGAGATTCTGCTGGTAGATGGCGGATCTCTGGGCTGCTAGGTCGCGCTCTTCTTCCAGCAGGTCCACAGATAGTTGTCTGGACATTTCTGCATCTTCTTCCTTGTAGGCCTCGACTCTTGGAGAATCATACTGAACATCACTTGGCAAGATTGCCTCTGCTCCGTAGACTAAGAAGAAAGGGGTAAGGCCGGTTGATCTGTTTGGCGTGGTCCGTAGACTCCACAGTACAGATGGCAACTCCTCTGCCCAGGCTCCAGCTGCTCTATGTAGCGGTGCTTCTAGGTGTGGCTTGATCCCTGACATGATTAGTCCGTTGGTCCTCTCAACTTGGCCATTAGACTGTGGATGTGCCACAGATGCTAGGTCAAGGCGGATTCCGTTGTGATGGCAGTATTCTTCAACTTCTCCCTGAGACAAGTTTGTGCCATTATCGGTGATGATGCTGTGTGGGATGCCGAATCTGACCACAATGTCCTTGACAAACTTTAGGGCGGTTTTGCCATCAAGTTTCCTGATGGGCTTAGCTTCCACCCACTTCGTGAATTTGTCTACCGCTACCAAAAGGTGCGTAAATCCCGAAGGCGCTGTTTTTAGCGGACCTACCATGTCCAGCCCCCAGACTGCAAAAGGCCAAGTTATAGGGATCGTATGCAGTGCTGTGGCGGGCATATGGGTCTGCTTGGAGTACATCTGGCAACCGTGGCAGAGCTCCACAATGCGGTCTGCATCTGCCTTGGCTGTTGGCCAGTAGAACCCATGGCGGAACGCTTTTGCTACTAGCGATCTGGCGGCGGCGTGATGCCCACATTCGCCTTCATGGATCTCTCTTAGTATTTCGATTCCATCCACATGGGATATGCACTTCATAAAAACTCCCGAGGTGCTTCATTTGTAGAGTTGGCCATCTATGATGGTATACGCTTTGACTCTACGCTCGATCTGTCTTTTCTCGACTTCGTCTTCGGGAAGCTTCTTGCTCGTCAGATATTCCAGGAAGGGCTTTGCCCATGGCGGATTGCTAGGCAAAACCGCCATTACAGGGGAGCTCGCCATCTCCGGATTTTCTGGATCCACCATCTTTACTGATGGTATGCGCAGATGCTCGAGGAACACGCCTGGCGGAACTGCCTTACGGCTGGATCCCAGTTTGGACATGGTATCGGCCGCCATGTTATCTTCTCGCCGTACATGTTTTATGTCGTAGCCGAGGAAACTTTTGGCCATCTCGTCCACTTCATCTCTGTATGCCGCCATGACTTCGTTCCGAGCCTTATATGTGCCAGCCACCTGCTGAGCCACAAGGTCAGAGTCTCCACAACACATGATGTGCTGTACGCCGATCTCCTTTGCGACGCGTAGCCCATGTAGTAGCGCTTCATATTCCGCGATGTTGTTGGTGGTGGGGAAGTGAATCTGGAGCACGTAGCTTAACTCATCTCCCTTAGGGGATTTGAGCGTCACTCCAGCCCCCGAGCCGTGTAGCAACTTTGAGCCATCAAAGTGCATTACCCAATGCTCTGGTTCTGGGACAGGCGTAGTTTCCTGCGCTTCCTTCCAATCCGCCATAAACTCCGCCAAAGCCTGAGACTTGATGGCGGTGCGAGGCTTGTAGTCGATGTCGAAAGAGGCCAATTCAATGCCCCACTTCGCAACTCGTCCTGTTGCGTCGCTGTTGTTGATGATGTCCTTCAGTGGGGCTTTGCTCACCACTGTGATCTTGTGGTCATAGAAGTAATGCCTTAACTTACGAGAAGCTAGGAAAACTCCGTATGCCAATTTTTGGTAGTGAGGGTAGCGCTGCTTGGATTCCGTCAGGACCTCGCTGACATAGTAGACTGGTCTCTGTACGCCATACTCCTGCGCTTCTTCCTTACGTTCTACCACCATGACGATGCTGACTACCCTGTTGGTTGCCGCCATGTACAGTAACATGGGTTCCTGGTCTTCGGGAGCCGCTAGGACTGGTGCAGTGGATAACACTCTCTTCAAATCCTTAAGTGCAGCATCTGCCTCGTCGGTCCAGACGAATTCGTCTGATTTCTTCATCAGCTTGTAGAGTGGCAAAGCCTTCTCGCCAAGACGACTGATGAATCTGCTCACTGCTGCCACGCAGCCTGTGAGTCGCTGCACGTCTTTTAGGTCGATGGGCCGGGAGATGTCGAGGATTGCCTTGATTTTCTCCGGGTTAACCTCAATTCCGCGGTGAGAGACGATGAATCCTAGGAGTTGTCCAGCTGGGACCCCGAAGACGCACTTCGTTGGGTTAAGCATCATGTTGTACTTCCTGAGATTGTCAAAGGTCTCTTGCAAATCCGCTATAAGGCCATCTTGCTTCTTGGACATGACTGCGATGTCGTCCACGTATGCGTGGATATTTCGTCCGATTTGATTCGCCAGGCACTTTTGCATAGTGCGCTGATACGTTGCTCCTGCGTTTTTCAGACCGAATGGCATTGTGACATAGCAATATGTGCCATAAGGTGTTACGAACGACGTAGCGAGCTGATCGGACTTTTTCATCTTGATCTGGTGGTATCCGGAGTAGGCATCCAAGAAACACAGTAGCTCCGATCCCGCCGTTGAGTCAATGACTTGGTCAATGCGAGGCAAGGGAAAAGGGTCCTTTGGACACGCTTTGTTCAGGCCGGTGTAATCTACACACATGCGCAGAACTTTTGTGTTTTTCTTAGGAACTAGTACCGGATTTGCCACCCACTTGGTATGTATTACTTCTTTGATGAAGCCTGCTTTCAACAGCTTGGAAATTTCCTTTGCTATGGCGCGGCGTTTTTCATCTCCGAAGCGTCTCATGGCTTGTCTTACTGGCTTTGAGCCAGGAATTATCTGCAGAGCGTGCTCGGCGAGTTCCCTGGGTACACCCGTCATGTCAGATGGCTGCCATGCGAAGATGTCCCGGTTCTCACAGAGGAACTCGACGAGCGCGCTTTCCTATGCGGGGGACAGATTTGTCCCAATGGCGGTAGTCTTGGCGGTATCGCCAGCGACAAGTTCCACCTATTTTGTATCGACTGTAGGCTTGAAGGTGGGCGGGGTGGCGGAAACCTCCTGCTTGGATGCCGGCATCTCCACGGGGTCCGTAGCGGCGTGGATTTCTTTGAACTCCTCACCGAAGAACACTGCTTCCGCAAAGGCGGCTTCTCCTTCCTCGCACTCCTTTGCCTTCCTGAAACTGCCATAAATGGTGATTATGCCATCCGGTCCTGGCATCTTCAGTTGATTGTAGATGTAGCATGGCCTTGCGTGAAAGCTGTGGAAGGCCGGGCGCCCGAAGATCACGTGGTAAGTGCTTTTGAACGGGACCACCTCGAAGGTTATGGGCTCTTCTCTGTAGTTATCCTCACTACCGAAGGCGACCTTGAGCGTGATGGACCCGAGGGACTTGGCCTGGCGACCAGGAACCACCCCATAAAAGGTGACCGCGCTATGGCGGAGTTGGGTCTTGGTGAGGCCGAGCTTTGTCAGCGTTTCCGCGTACATGATGTTCAAGCTGCTTCCGCCATCCATTAAGCATTTGGAGAACTCGTAGCCATGGATTACAGGGCATACCACCATGGCGTAATAGCCATCTGGGATGTGCTCTGGATGATCGTCGCGGCTCCAGTGCACCAGCACTTCGGACCATCGGACGTACTGGCGGATTTTTGGCACGGTGGCATTAAGGGAGCGCATAGCAGCTCTCTGAGCCTTAGCCGTGGGGGGTCCAAGGAATGTGTGAAAAGCGCCTTTTTTGTCCTTGATTGGGTTACCCTTGCCAGCACCACCCTCTGGCTTTTCGGCGGGTTTGGGCGCAGGGTCTTCATCCATATCACTGCCATCCCTAGACTCCTTGTCTTTATCCGTTTTTCCTTTGCCACGAGGCCGTTGCCGCCGGCTGCGCTTGAAGCCAGCTTCTTGATCCGCCTTGAGGTCGTTGACAAACTTGCAGTTCCGGTTGGTGTGGTTGCACTTTCCCGAGGCATCACGATGGGCAAAACACGGCATATCGCGGTATTCGTCGTAGGACACGGGGGCGGATGGCGCCGAAGCGGGAGTTGCAGAACTCCGCAGCTGGCCACCGCCACCTCCGCGTCCCCTGCCGCGCTGGCTGGTTTGACCCTTGTCAGCGAAGGTTGTGGCCACCATATCCGGAGCCTGCGGCTCTTCTGGCGGATTCTTCCGTTTGTTACTGCTATTCCGCTTTCCAGTGTTCTGGATGGCGGAAGCCTTCAGAGATTCGCGGGCGTCGTCGTCGGTGGCCGCGTAGTTGCTTGCGATGGTGATCATGGAATTCAGGGTCAGTTTCCCTTTGTTCCTTTCCCGCAACAGGCGATGGCGGAGCAGTTGGCCTCTCTCCAAACTGTCAATAAACGCGAGGATGGCGGATTCGTCAGTAACCCCCTCACAGGAGTTCTTCATATCCAGCCATCGCGCGAGGAAAGTTTGGGAGGTCTCGTCGTCGGCTCGTCGGCACCGTTGGAGGTCACCAATGTTGTGGGGTCTCTTGTAAGTCCCCTCGAAATTTTCCGTGAACGCAGTTTGCATATCGAACCAGGTTTGGATGGAGTTTTCTGCCAGGTCATTGATCCATTGCCTCGCAGTGCCTGATAGCATCAGGGGAAGATAGCGGACAGCAACATTGGGAGAACCCCCGGCGAATTGCACTGCGTTGAAATAATCTTGTAGCCAAGTCAAAGGCCTATCGACTCCATTGTACTGGCGAATACTTTTCTCGATTTTGAACCCATACGGGATGGGCTCATCACGGATCCGTGGTCCAAAGCACTTTGGGCCGAGGAAGAAGGCCATTTGAGACTTGGCAATCTCATTTAGATGGGTACGGGCGTCGTAGGGCTTCTGGTCCGGCGGATCCTTGCGGGAGTTGCGCGACCTTGCAGGCCTGCTGCCACCACCACCGCCGCCATGGGGGCTCCCTGGTGGGGATGGCGAAGGGCCACGTCTGCGCTTACTTTCGCCGTCCTGCGACTGTTCTCTGCAGCTACGACTTCCATCCGTTCTTCGCGATGGGTCATCGTCATGGCGGCGGGAGCCTTGCCCTTTGTCATCGTGGCGGCGAGCGGAGCGATGCTTATCCTTGTCACCGTTACGATGTGCGCCGTCGTCATGGCGAGATCGGTCCCTTCTCTTGGATCCGCCATCCCTGCTGTTTTCCCGTCGTGGCGGATCATCTCTGCGTCCAGCGTCACGGCTTCGTCCTCGTTTGCCATCATTGTCGATTATGACGATTCCTCCCTTAGGGACTTCGAACGTCCTGTGCTTTGGCGGCGGCATGTTGGTCTTATGGCGAGGAGCAGCAGTGGTTTGTTGGTATCCGTAAGCCGGGTAATTCTTGCGGGGTGGCGATGGATTTCTCTGTGGGCCTTTGCCATGTGGTTTGTCGTCATCGGAGGATATTGGTATGGCATGTCTCCGATTGCGAGCTTCTCTTCTTCGGATCTCTGAGGATCCGGTATGAGATTCGTTGTCAGGACGACCACCCTTATTGCCAGCTCCCTGAGCTTTAGACGCAGTACTGGACCGGCATAGCGCAGGATCAGATTCGAGCCGCCGTGACGACGTAGCCTTTTCCTGCTGCACTAATGCTTTGGTCATCAGTTTAACCGCTGTCTCTAGAGCTGCTGGACTCTTGTTATGCTCCAATAGCTCCTTTGCGGCCACGATGTTCTCGATGGGCGTAGCCCTAACTTCATCGTGGTTTTTGTCCACGTATGGCGGATTCTTGATGTACATCCTGGCCAGAGTTTCCGCTGTTGGTACGGTGAACTCAAGGTTACGTACCAGCTGCGGGTCGCCACCCTCGTTGATCTGGTTCTGAATGAGAGTGGCATACTTCTCTTCCATGTTCCTTGCGCGCTTCAGCGTCTCCTGAGCTTTAGCAATGTCGTCATCAACCTGCTGGCCCATCTTCTCGACTCGCTTTGCTTCCTTGAGGAGTGCTCGCCTTTTCTTCTCGAGATCGTTCACATCTCTGACATAGTCAGGGGTGATTGGATCTGCCAGAGTTCCGTAGACGACCTTATCCAGCGGGGTCGTGAAGTCTTCTTGGTGCTGGTCCTCAGGGATGGCGGGTAACGGCCTGGGTCCGCCATGAATCTCGGGAAGTTGATCCGCGGCGGGATCGGCGGCTGATGGCGGGTTACCCTGCTCATTGCCGGCATCTCCGTCGTGGATTGCCTGAGATGGCGGATCACCGGTTGTCTGCCCAGCATCATCTCCTTTGTTGGTGACAAACACCTGCTTGACCGCTGCGTGCTGCTCTTCAAGTGCCTGCTGCGCCAATTCCGCCTCGAGTTTCCTCATGGCGGCATCGTAATGGTCAGAATCATAGCCTTTGCTATCCCAGTCATCCGATTCACCACTTTCGTTAAGTGCCTCTAGGATGGATTCACCTGGGCTATCTTCTCCATTGGAGGTAGATCCCGAAGTGATACCTGCGAACGCAACAAGGCAGTACCGCGGTGTCTCTAACGCCAGATTGCTCATGGCGGATTCACTATGGTCTTCCACCACTTCCTCTACCTCTGGGGCGGGCTGGGTGGGATTATTTTTCAGATCCGATCTGGGCCTCTTGGAAACTTCCAGATCAGATGAGTCCTCCTCCGTATCCAGCTCGAAAGCGGTCCATTTGGGGATTTCAGCCATACCAATCCGCCGGAAATTGGTTTCCGTAGCGGGGGTAGGATTTGTCTCTCCAATGAAGATATGGATATCTCCAATCGGGATGACGGCGAATCGAGCAGGGTCTTCTCTAGCCGGCACCCAGAGGTTATCCGCTGGGACGATGGGGAAGCCGGAATCGTAGAGGACGCGCCCGATGGTGACGGTGTCGCCGATGCCTGCGAAGGCGGATCCCGCCTGGATCCGCGCTCCAGATGCGCTAAGCCCCACGGTGGGCGCCAACTGTCGTGGTTTTGTCAACAGATCTGCCATATGGGTAGGTGTATGGCGGTTTGTGGAAGGGGGTGAACACGGAGGAGCAATCCAGGACGGTGGTAGCACGAGTTTACCCAGCTTCAGATCCCGCAACGGTGGCGAGATCCTACGTGCTGCTATAATTCACTATATGGCAACAAGTGCTCGATTACAATGATGAGGTTGGCTGTTTCGCTATGCGATTGGCCGTAAGATTGGTCTCTGCCTCAAGGGCTGCTCCACGCCGGGCTTATAAAGGCGCCTGGCGTGGGCTACACGTTGGTACCGGAGCGGATACAACCTGGAGTCCTAGACTAAGTCCTACGCGTGCGCTACAAGGTCACCCGCCATGGGCCGTCTTGCGGATCCGCCATAAGCTTGCCGCCAGTAGCCCGCCATAGGCCTGTCTCCGGATCCGCCATAAGCGCCTGCATCTGGTACCGCCGTGCCAACTTCAGCAACTGGGCCGCCCGGTATGGCGAATCCGCCATACCACCCATGATGGGCCACCCTGGCTTGCTGATTCAGGACTACGTCGCTGGCATACCTATTTGGTATATCCCCAACAATACTGGTGGTCTGGGTTGTTGGGATTTGGTTGTGGGCTTTGGTCCATGGCCCAATACAAATTCTGAAATTCTCATGGCCCATTCATGTCTTGCAAGGGGTGGCACCAAAGTTTAGTCCCACTTTGCTAGTTTGAGGGGAGTTGCACCAATATATATAGTGGGGTGTTCTACTACCTCCTAAATTGAGAGAAGAGGAGAGGCTTACACGCGCGCTCCTCCTCCTCCGCCGCCCGCCTCGCCACGCCTCGACGCGACGCGTGCGCGCGCGGTTTGCGGAATTGTGCCTCGGTTCCGAGCTTACTTATCTTTTTGCTGTTCGGGAAAATTACTGCGCGAGTTATTTCTCAGCCGTTTCCGGTTTTTCCGGATCGTGGGCACAAACCCTAATCACGCCGTATCACATCCCGTCTCTCGCCTCCAGAGCCTTGCACCGCCGCTACACCTTCTCCATCCCATCTTCCGACGTGCATCGGACGACGGGACAGTAGGCCTCCGGAACCCCGCCTCTTGTGAACCTGTACGGGTGAGGGGCGATCAGGTTTGTGGGGAGCGCTTCTGGGTGACTACTGACGACATCACATCGACCAACGACTCCTTCCCCGACGAGGACTTCTTCCCGAACATCAGCAGCCTCAATGCCAACGCAAATCTGAACTCAAACGTGAATCCTCCTGCAGCACCGTATGCAATCTGTACCCATCTTTTCCAGTTTCTGTTACAATTTCTTGTGCTAGTGTTTGGAATAGATGTGATCTCTTTATCTGTGTTAGATGTGATCTGTTCATCTATTCTACTAGTATGCATGATTAGGTTAATTCCTGCAATTATCATCATGCTTTATTATTGGTTATTTCAGATTAAATCTTATGGTAAATTGCTTATATATTCAACAATCCAAAAACCTGATTATACGCAACTGAGTCCAACTGGCTTGGCCGCGGCTACCAGGCCGCCTCCCTTTGTTGGTGTCCATTATAAGAGATGGCGCATGAGACCAGTTCCATGGTTGAAAAACCTATGCTGCTATAGCGCCACTCTTGGCAGACCTGAGGGAGATCTTTCTCCTGCTCAGGAGGAAGCTTTTCAGAAAGTCGACACCATGTTTATGGGGGCTTTGTTCAACATTATTGTTGACAACATTGTTGACACCTATATGTCCTTTGATAATGGCAAGGATGTGTGGGATGCGCTGGAAGCCAAGTTTGGTGTTTCTGACGCTGGCACTGAGCTGTATATCATGGAGAAATTCTATGATTATAAGATGACTGATGCCCGTCCCATTGTGGAGCAGGCTCATGAGATACAGTCTCTTGCCAAAGAACTCGAGCAGTTCAAGTGTACCTTACCGGCCAAGTTTGTGGCCGGTGGCATTATTGCCAAGCTTCCTCCTTCATGGAGGAACTTTGCTACTTCTCTGAAACATATGAGACAGGAGTTTTCCATTCGGATCTCATTGGTTCTCTTCATGTTGAGGAAAAGGCGAGAGCAAAGGATACACGTGTTCGAGGTTTTGATGGAAGTTCTAGTGCACATGTGGTGCAGAAAAATAACTTCTAGTCCCACAAGTCCAAGAATAAGAACAAGTTTGAGGTGAGGGCAAGGGAAAGTTTGACGGCAAGAACAAGGCCTCGCAGACTACCAACTTCAAGAAGAAGACTGAGTATAAGAAGAAAGGATCCTGCCATGTGTGTGGTGATCCGAATCATTGGGCTCCGAGCTGCCCTAAACGCTTTGATAAGCGTTCACATGGAAACGGCGGCAATTCTGCCAATGTTGTTGTTGGTGATACCGATATGAAGGATGCTGGGTCGCACGGGCTGGCTCCGTGCTGATGGGAAACGGCTCACGTGCTTTTGTTCAAGGTGTTGGTACGGTAAATCTGAAGTTCACTTCGGGGAAGACCATACAGCTGAAGAATGTGCAGCACGTTCCCTCCATCAATAAAAATCTCATCAGCGGATCTCTTCTGTGTCGAGATGGTTTTAAGTTGGTTTTTGAGTCCAATAAAGTTGTAATATCGAAGTATGGACAATGAGTGCGGATGCTTGTTCCGCTGACAATTCCAATATTTGGCATTCACGACTTTGTCATATTAACTTTGGTTGCATGACGCGGCTAGCCAACATGAGTTTAATTCCAAAATTTACTAATGTCAAGGGCTCTAAGTGCCAAGTGTGTGTGCAAGCAAAGCAACCTCGCAAGTCTCACAAGACTGCAGAGGCAAGAGACTTGGCACCACTAGAGCTCATTCATTCAGACCTTTGTGAGATGAATGGTGAGTTGACAAAAAGGTGGAAAGAAATATTTCATGACATTAATTGATGATTCCACCAGATACTATTATGTGTATCTTCTGAAATCTAAAGATGAAGCTTTGAACTTTTTCAAAATCTATAAAGCTGAAGCAGAAAACCAACTTGATCGAAAGATTAAGCGGCTTAGGTCCGATCGTGGTGGAGAGTACTTTTCCAGTGAATTTGATTCTTTTTGTGCAGAACATGGGATAATCTATGAGAGGACGCCTCCCTACTCGCCCCAATCTCATGGGGTGGCTGAAAGAAAGAACCGTACTCTAACTGATTTGGTTAACGCCATGTTAGACACTTTGGGTCTCTCCAAGGCATGGTGGGGGGAGGCGATCTTGACTGCGTGTCATGTCCTAAATCGGGTTTCCACTAAGAACAAAGAAATTACACCATTTGAGGAATGGGAAAAGAAAAGGTTAAAACTCTCTTACTTACGGACTTGGGGTTGTTTGGCAAAGGTAAACTTGCCAGTACCCAAGAAGCGAAAGCTTGGACCAAAAACCGTGGATTGTGTTCTTCTAGGATATGCGTTTCACAGCATTGGCTATAGACTTTTGATAGTAAAATCTGAATTATCTGACATGCATGTTGGTACTATTATGGAGTCGAATGATGCGACTTTATTTGGGGACATATTTCCAATGAAAGGTTTGTCTAGTTCATCAAATCATGAGATGCCTAGTTCATCTAGTCAAGAATTATTTACAATTTTGGAACCCACCATTTCGATAGAACATTCTAAAAATCCTGTGGAGGATAACAATAAAGCTCCTACTAGGAGTAAGAGATGGAGGACTGAAAAGATCTTTGGTGATGATTTCATTGTATACCTCGTGGATGACACTCCCACTTCTATTTCAGAAGCCTATGCATCTCAAGATGCTGACTACTGGAAAGAAGCCGTTTGCAGTGAGATGGATTCCATCTTGGCAAATGGAACTTGGGAAATTACTGATCGTCCTTATGGGTGCAAACCTGTAGGATGTAAGTGGGTGTTCAAGAAGAAGCTTAGACCTGACGGTACTATTGAAAAGTACAAGGCACACCTTGTTGCTAAGGGTTATACCCAGAAAGAAGGCGAAGACTTCTTTGATACTTATTCACCTGTGGCCAGATTGACCACTATCCGAGTACTACTATCCCTGGCTGCCTCGCATGGTCTTCTCGTTCAGCAAATGGACGTTAAGACGGCTTTCCTAAATGGAGAGTTAGATGAGGAGATTTATATGGATCAGCCGGATGGATTTGTGGTAGGTGGTCAAGAAGGAAAGTTGTGTAAGTTGCTGAAGTCTTTGTATGGTCTTAAGCAAGGACCTAAGTAGTGGCATGAGAAGTTTGAAAGAACCTTAACTGCTATAGGCTTTGTTGTTAACGAAGCTGACAAGTGTGTGTACTATCGCCATGGTGGGGGCGAGGGAGTCATCTTATGTCTGTATGTTGATGATATACTGATTTTCGGGACCAGTCTTGATGTTATCAAGGAGGTCAAAGACTTTCTATCTTGTTGTTTTGAGATGAAAGATCTAGGAGTGGCTGATATGATCTTGAACATCAAGCTACTGAAAGATGACGATGGTGGGATAACACTGCTTCAATCTCACTATGTGGAAAAGATCTTGAGTTGTTTTGGGTATAGCGAATGCAAGTCTTCTCCTACGCCATATGATCCTAGCATGTTGGTTTGAAAGAATCAGGGAGATCCTAAGGATGCTAAAGATCAGCTGAGATATTCTCAGATTATTGGCTCGCTTATGTATTTGGCCAGCGCTACGAGGCCTGACATCTCGTTTGCTGTTAGCAAGTTGAGTCGATTTGTGTCAAATCCTGGAGATGTTCATTGGCAGGCTCTTGAAAGAGTTTTGCGTTATTTTAATGGCACTGCGAGCTATGGGATTCACTACTCTGGGTATCCAAGGGTACTTGAAGGGTATAGTGACTCAAATTGGATTTCTGATGCTGATGAGACTAAGGCCACAAGTGGTTATGTGTTTACACTTGGTGGTGGTGCTGTTTCCTGGAAGTCTTGTAAGCAGACCATCTTAACAAGGTCAACTATGGAAGCAGAACTCACAACATTAGACATAGCCACTATTGAAGCAGAGTGGCTTCGAGAGCTCTTGATGGACTTGCCTGTGGTTGAAAAACCTATACCCGCAATTCCTATAAACTGTGATAATCAAACCGTGATCATCAAAGTAAACAGTTCTAAGGACAATATGAAGTCATCAAGACATGTGAAGAGGAGACTAAAATCTATCAGGAAAATGAGAAACTCCGGAGTTATTGCGTTGGATTATATCCAAACATCTAAAAATCTGGCAGATCCCTTCACAAAGGGTCTATCACGCAATGTGATAGATAATGCATCGAGGGAGATGGGTTTGAGACCCACACTTTGAGATGCCCACTATGGTAACCCACTCTATGTGATCGGAGATCCCGTGAATTAGAGTTGGGAGACAAGCTGTTGGTCAGCTGGGAGGAGAGTATCCTTACATTATACTACCACTGTATATAGATGCAATACTCTCCTATTCTGCACGGCAGGTTGATATTTATCTTAATGCGTTCTAAGTGGCTTGTTTATAGCAAAGATGTTGTCCTGCAGAACATCTTTTGAAGAACACACCTATATGAGTCTGACTGTCAAACGTCGTAGTCTATGGGAGTTGGGTGCTCTCTAATAAACTCATGAAAGGCCATGGAGTATGACGCATAAGCTCCAAACCGCGGGGAAGCCTTGCGGCAGCCTAGTATCAGTCTAGGCTTTATGTGAAACTAGTGCGCACCAAACTTGTAGTTCAAGGCATAGTCCACTATTCAAGTTGCAATCTAGTGTAGCATAAAGTTCTGAGTGGAAGTTCAACTTAACAGTCTCCACCTCGCATCGGTATATAAACAATGTTCTGGAACTGTTTGATGTGATGTAATGAGATGTGCCAATGAGACTTTGTGGGGGATTGTTGGAATTTGGTTGTGGGCTTTGGTCCATGGCCCAATACAAATTCTGAAATTCTCATGGCCCATTCATGCCTAGCAAGGGGTGGCACCAAAGTTTAGTCCCACCTTGCTAGTTTGAGGGGAGTTGCACCAATATATATAGTGGGGTGTTATACTACCTCCTAAAGCGAGAGAAGAGGAGAGGCTTACACACGCGCTCCTCCTCCTCCGCCGTCCGCCTCGCCTCGTCACGACGCGCGCGTGCGCCGCGGTTTGCGAAATTGTGCCTCGGTGCCGAGCTTACTTATCTTTTTGCTGTTCGGGAAAATTACTGCATGAGTTATTTCTCTATCAGCCGTTTCCGATTTTTCCGAATCGTGGGCTGTTACTAACTCGGATGTGGGCTGCGCCCCACGTCTTACCTGACCGGCGCTATATAAGCAGGCTTAGGCGCAAACCCTAATCACGTCGTATCACATCCCATCTCTCGCCTCCAGAGCCTTGCGCCGCCACTACACCTTCTCCATCCCCTCTTCCGGCGTGCACCGGACGACAGGACAGTAGGCCTCCGGAACCCCGCCTCTTGTGAACCTGTACGGGTGAGGGGCGATCAGGTTTTTGGGGAGCGCTTCTGCGCGACTATTGACGGCATCACGTCAACCGATGACTCCTTCCCCGACGAGGACTTCTTCCCGGACATCAGCAGCCTCTACATCGACGACATGGCTGACGACGCTGGTGCCAATGCCAACGCGAACCTCAACGCCAACGCAAATCTGAACGCGAACGTGAATCCTCCTGCAACACCGTATGCAATCTGTACCCATCTTTTCCAGTTTCGGTTACAATTTCTTGTGCTAGCGTTTGGAATAGATGTGATCTCTTTATCCGTGTTAGATGTGATCTGTTCGTCAATTCTGCTAGTATGCATGATTAGGTTAATTCCTGCAATTATCATCATGCTTTATTATTGGTTATTTCAGATTAAATCTTATGGTAAATTGCTTATATATTCAACATGGGTCCCACACTAGTACAATTTGAGTTTCAGAAGCCACCGGTAGCCATTTTCCTACTATTGTGTGACATCCTGGCCCAGGCTTAATAGGACTGATAGAATACTCATGTCAACAAGGCATACCTTGTTTTTTCGGATGCTCATCTGAAAAGAACTCAGGTTAAGCGTGCTTGGCCTGGAACGATTTGAGGATGGGTGACCGACCAAGAAGTTCTTCCTGGGTGCGCATGAGTGAGAACAGAGTGCGCCGAAAAGACTACTATTGGTTTGTGAGGTCAGTCTAGAGATCCTAGAGAGCAGCCAGGGTAATAGGCCCAGCCACGGGTTGGTCGGGGTGTAACATAGTGTTCGGAAATCATAGGAAATAAAAGGGGGTTTTTAATCAGAAATTCCTGGATTCAATGGAAAACATGTCCATATCCTTAATAAACTATAAAATAAATAAGAATATGATCTAATAAACAAAAAGACCATAGATGCATTATACATAAACCAGTATGCATGTGACTTATATATGTTTATTGTGGCTATACGCAACTTATGTATGTTTAATATGTATGCAACTTATCTATGTTCATTTTAGGAAGCAAATGCATCGCTACGCTCATTGCGGCCATGAAAGTTCCACGGTAAGAAGTTTATCACACGGCTTCCCAAGAAGTTACAGACCAGTGCGGTATGTTTAGCCAAATTGTGATTTCCATCCTTTCTTGCATTCTGATTGAAACTAGGATGTTATTAAAACTTAACTTTTGTTTTCTTATAATTTTGCTCTCGGTCATCCATCTATGCAAGGTAGAACTTTCTGGACCATGTCAACAGAGACATTAGTCACGAGAGAAAATTTGAGGTTAACTTGGTCCACTAGACAGTGCTCGCCAAGACCTACAATGTTCAAGTCTTCAAAGAATCAAATAGAACCTATTTCCCTTCGTTGGACTGAACTTGTATAGAAGTGCTGGGTGGATGCCGGGATGAGGTTAAGGAGCTACTTTTAAGACCAAAATGATGTTATGTTGTATGCTGCTATTTTGTTATTTAATATTGCTGCTATATTTAATAATTGGTGGGGTGGACACGCTACCAATATATATACTATTAGTAGCGTGCTCTGGCCACACGTCACCAGTATGTTTCACCACCGAGTTGATACTGGTGGTGTAGGTCCCACGCTAGTACTATTAGATTTTTAGAAGCCACCAATAGCAATTTTCCTACATGAACGGAACCAATAGCCACCAGTAGCGTGTCAAGAGATCATAATCAAGATTGACGTCTGGTACCGATCCACAAAATATATATGTGGAGATTCTGTTGTCCTCTGTTGGATTATAGCACATACAGTATATATATCATGTTAGAGAAGGATACGGCCGGTACAGCCGGCTCCTCATATCTTGGAGGACACTCCAAGTTTCCTAGTGGAATATGAATTTCTATACTTGTAATTGTCCAATGATTCACCTATATATATGAGCTCTACTTGTATTTTTTCCACCATATGTACATTTCACCCCAATTTATTAATAAAAATTTGACACGGTAGGGAGCCTTTCCCTACTGTATTTGTGTCGAAAAAAAAGAGGCGGACGAGGCGTGCAAGTTAAGCAGCCCGAGCTTATGCAATCCATGGTATCAGAGCTCCAGCCGATCCTCTCCCTCAAACCCTAACCCTAAAAACCCCCTACTGCCGCTATCCCTCTCCCTAGCTGCCTCTCGTTGCCATGTCCGACGATGATCTTAAGAAGCTCGCTACCAATCTCAAGCAGCGTCGAGAGGAACTTGATCGCCGCCTCGAAGAACTCGATCGCCGCGGCAAGGCCACGGCCGAGACATCTCCACCCACACCTAGCACCCCAAACCCCTGATCCTATGTCGCTTCAATCAAAACCTACGTGCCCCTCACTCTCAACCTCACCGATTCCAACAATGCCAAGTGGAGAGAGCTCTTCCTTGTCGCACTTGGCCATACGGCCTCACTAGTCACGTCCTTGCCACGGATGGTGCTTCCCCTTCTGATACATCGCCCTCCTCTGAGTGGGCGCGTTACCACTTCACCGTTCTCTCATGGATCTACGACTCGATCTCTCCTAAGCTCTTCGGTATCATCATGTCGCCAGGTTCTACGGTGCAGCAGACTTGGGATGCCATCGCCAACCTCTTCCACGACAACAAGAAAAGCCGCGCACTCGACGCCGAGTTCCATAACACGCCCCAAGGCGGCATGACCGTCCACGACTACTGCACCAAGCTCAAGTCTCTTCCCGATGCTCTCGGCGACGTCGGCGATAAAGTCTCCGACGAAACCCTTGTCCTCACTGTATTGCGCGGCCTCAATGAGAAATTTTGCTCATTCTTTTCTCCCATACCAGGTGCCATTTCCCTCATTTTTGTAGACGCATTCCACGCTCATCCTTGAGGAAGCACAGAAGAAAACCGATGGCTCGAACACCGCGGCCACAACTCTTTGGGCCAACGGCAATAGTGTTCTTCCACAGGCTGGTGGAGTGCACACTCCCTCATCTGGTCGTGGCAACAGCTCCAACTACATCGGCTCGCGTCCACCCATCCCGCCCGGCTCGTACAACAACTCTGGCCGTGGTGGCGGCTATGGTGATCGCGGACGACGCGGTCGAGGCGGTGGTCGTGACAAAAATCCGTGGTTGTTAAATCCATGGACCGGCCTCCCGACCCCCACATGTCAGCAGTAGCATCAACTCTACCTGCCACCCCCATGGCAGCCCCTCTGGCATGCTCCTACTGCTGGCGTCTTGGTCCCTCGGCCTACCCCCCCACCATCCCAGGCATACACTGCAACAGGCTATCAGGACGCTCCTTACAACCTCAGCAGCTGCAGCAGCATTAACATCTTGATGCAGCGCTCCTTACAACTCTTCAGAACATGCAGCTCTCCAGCAAATCAAGAGTGGGTTATGGATTCTGGCGCCTCCACCCATATGGCATCCGATCATGGTATAATCTCTTCCCCTTGTCCCGCTTTTCATCACAATATCATCGTAGGAAACGGTGCATCTCTTCCCATCACCCACACTGGCTCCTCCTCCTTCTCCCTTCATCCCAACAGTTTTCATCTCAATAACATTCTTGTCATCCCTAATATTATCAAAATCTTATATATATCCATGAGTTCCCTATCAATAATCTTTGCTATGTTGAATTTGACCCTCTTGGTTTCTCTCCGAAGAATCTTCTTACCAAGACTGTGATTCTTTGATGCAATAGCTCCGGCCCCTTCTACCCCCTACGTCGCCCAAAAAAATGCCCACGCCCTCCTCACCACTACATCGTTCGAGCTATGGCACCGTCGTCTCGAACATCCCGGCCACCACTCCACAAAGCGTCTTCATCATCTCCAGCTGATCCCAGCAAATAAAATCCCGCCATCATTATGTAATGCTTGTAAATTAGGTCATCATGTTCGGCTACCCTTTTATTTGTCAGACTCCTTTAGTGTTAAACCTTTTTAGTTATTACACTGTGATTTTTGAACGTCACCTCCTCCTAGTACTTCTGGTTTTTGCTGTTATCTTATAATTGTGGATGACTACACTCATTTCTTTTGGAGTTTTCCTCTTCGCAAAAAAACTGATGTGTATGCGACCTTCACAGCCCTCCATGCCTACGCTCGTACCCAATTTAACCTACCCATCATTGCTATCAAATGTGATAATGGCCCCGAGTTTGAAAAACACAATGTCCACTCATACTTTACCCAACATGGCACCCTATTTTGCTTTTCCTGTACACACATGATGGCGCGTGGTAGGCACCCAGTTGGGAACCCCAAGAGGAAGGTATGATGAGCACAGCAGCAAGTATCCCTCAGTATGAAACCAAGGTTTATCGAACCAGTGGGAGAAAGAACCAACTTCCGAAGGTTGATGCTAGCTGGCTTGGCGACGGCTCCAGACAATTTATATATGGCGCCTTATTTGGGGCGTAGCTTTGCACCAGCAGCAACGTGGAACCTGCACACAATATAACCAAAGTACTTTGCCCCAACTAGCAGTGATGTTGTCAATCTCACTGGTTTGCTATAAACAAAGGATTAAATGTATCGTGTGGTAAAAAACATTTGTTTGCGAGAAAGTAAATAATGCTTGTAAAAGTAAATGGTAATATGAATGTAAAAGAATGGAACGGGGTCCACAGTTCACTAGAGGTATCTCTCCATAAATATAAATAACATGCTGGGTAAACAAATTACAGTTGGGCAATTTACAGAATAAAGAATGCAAACAATGCATGTACATGTCATGAGGATCACTATGAAATTCACTTGGGCATTACAACATAATACATAGACCATAATCCAACTGCGTCTATGACTAATAATCCACCCACCGGATATCATCTGAACAACCGTTGGGTATTAAGTTGCAAGCAACAGATTATCGCCTTAAGCAAAGTGTGTAATGTAAACAATATGAATGTCCTTGAACACACTATTGTTGTTTTCTCCCTAGTAGCAACCGCACATCTACAATCTTAGAGGTTGTTGTCACTCCCCCAGATTACCAGAGGCATGAACCCACTATCGAGCATAAATACTCCCTCTTGGAGTCACTAGCATCTACTCGGCCAAGATATCTACTAGCAACGGAGAGCATGCAAGATCATAAACAACATAGAGATTATAAATCACAAATCAACTTGACATAGTACTCAATATTCATCGGATACCAACAAACACAACATGTAGAATAACGATGATCTTGATCATGATAGGCAGCTCACAAGATCTAAACATGAAGCACATGGAGGAGAAGACATCCATCTAGCTACTGCTATGGACCCGTAATACAAGGTAGACTACTCACACATCACTCCGGAGGCAGGCATGGTGATGAAGAAGGCCTCCGGTGGTGATTCCCCTCTCCGGCAGGGTGCTGGGAAGAGCTTCTGGACCCTCCCGATCTCGCGTCAACATGGCGGCAGCTTGTAGTATGTTTTCTGGAAAAGAGTTCAGGCTCCTAGGGTTTTCTTATCGAGGAGAATATATAGGCGGAAGGGCGATATCATGGGGTGGACTAGGGGCCCACACCATAGCCCGGTGCGGCCAGGGGGTGGCCCGCGCCAGGGCATGGTGCGGCTGCCCTCTGGCCCCCCTCCGTCTCTGCTTTGGACTCCGTCTCGTGTCGGGGAAAATAGGAACTTTAGCTTTTGTTTCGTCCAATTCCGAGAATATTTCCTGTGTAAATTTTCTGAAACACAAAAACAGCTGAAAACAGGGAACTGGCACTGTGGCATCTCGTTAATAGGTTAGTTCCGGAAAATGCATAAAAATGTCACGAAGTGTAACAAAACACAAAGGAAATGGTGCATTAACAAGCATGGAGCATCAAAAATTATAGATACGTTTGAGACGTATCAAGCATCCCCAAGCTTAAGTCCTGCTCGTTCTCGAGTAGGTAAGTGATAACAAAACAACAAATTTTTGAGGTGACATGCACCAACACAATCTTGATCAAACGATGTAAAACATTGAGTGCTGAGATCAAAGTACTCTAAACATGGACATAAAAGACATAATCTTGACAATAAAACTTAGCAACCATGTTATAACATGAAAAGTAACACAAAAAAACGATCATGAGTAATAATGCATTGAAAGTGAAGTGTGTGTTTCAAGCATATAGAAAAACATAGCAAAGTGGTATTCAGCTTGTCCCTCATGGAGTAGCAAAACATAAATGCATATGACACCTTCAAGTTTAAGAGGGCGACTAGATACAAATAATTTAAGAACAAGCAAAACCATAATCATGAATCAATCAATAATAAATTTTGGGACTATGCACATTATACTCAGAATGACAACTATGCTCTCTTAGACGGTGCATAAAGGTAGAAGGTGAAGACTCAATATAAAAGTAAAAGAAAGGCCCTTCGCAGAGGGAAGTAGTAATTGCAAGATTTTATAAAACTTCCAAAAATTATGGTACTTACTAGCTTTGAGCTCTCATTGCCCCCATCATAGGCATCTTGAATGGTTAAGGTTAGTGCGAGTACAAATATGAGGCATATGCTTGACAAATCATACTTTTAATAATTTATGCATATGTAGATTATCGATACCCAAAATTTCTTTTTGTTTTCATTATTTAGGAAAAGGCTAAATGGTTTAGCCTGGCTATAGCCTCTTATAGCTTCTAGAATTGCCATAGCTAAATACAATAGCCGACAACTAAAACTTTATTCATTATATACTCAAATCAGTAACTCAAGTTAGAAGTTGGCTGCGAAAAGATCAACATACAAAATGGGGTGAACCTCACTCATGAGTCTATTCTTTTAGGTTAGACTTGAGACCATGTGATATTGTGGGATTCAGTCAGGGTGTAGGCAGACACTCCGTGATACCTTTTGCATTAGGGCATCTCCAGCGGACCGACGTATACCGTCCGCGTGCGCTTGAACCGGTCCGACCAGATCGGCGTGTCGGTTGCGTCCTCTCTAGCGGCTCGACGCAACCGGACCGACGTGTCCGGCGTGATACATCGGTGCACCAAATTTAGGTCACCGATACATCGGCGTGGATGCGGGCAAATGACGTGTGCGTGTCCTCCCGCGCAGACCACAGGCCATGGTAGCGACCCCGGATGGGACTAGACGCCGCCTGACGCCTCAACTGGACGGAAGCACCAACACGCAAGGGCATGAATGTTGTCGTAGAAGTTCAAGTGTTGGCCGCTAACTGACGGGATGACGTTTGAGCTTCTGCGCCGGCATTCATGGTGAAGGCGCTAGACCTTGCGCGGGCTGTGGCCGCCTAGGCCTTTATAAGCTTGTGTAAACGGCCGTTGTTGCCGCATGCACCACCCGCAACCCCACACAGCCTGCGCCATGAAGATGACAGCGTGGCTGAAGAAGATGAAGAACGACATGAACTCGAGCCGCCGTCGTAGGCCTCTGTCCCTGCCACCGGTGGCGCTCCTGCACAAACTTTCTCCGGTGCCAAGGCTAGAGGATTACCTAACTCGGCCAGCGCGCATCGTCGTGCCCCCAGGTGATATCGGCGGAACCACCTCTACGTGCCGCTCGAGGATTGCGAGCGACGATTGCGGGACAATAAGGGCATAGACCACAATTATGTATCCCTCCCCGCCCGCTGGCACCTGAATCGTGCCAGGATGCCGGTCCTGCTGGTGCCCAAGGAGGGCTCCAACTCACAGAGGAGATCAACCGGTGCATCTAGAACCTCTCGAAGGCGCTGCGCTATGACCCCAAGTACGAGAACCCCCAGTTATGGTACGACTTCCTCGCCTGGGAGCAGAATTCCCGCTGGCAGTCGATCTTCCATAGCAAGTACCAGTCGTGGGAGGCCTACCCAGTCGAAGTGTCCCACCCCCCCCCTCCCGACGAAAAGACTTCCACTACGACATCGTCAAGCAGGAGGCCGACGAGTACCAGGCAGTCCTTGCTGCCGGGTATGACCAGGAGGCCCTTAAGCATCAGGTCTTGGAGGCATCTAAGGCCGACAAGGACGCGGCCTTCCCCGACCTCCAGGAGGCCCTCGCCCTCACCAGAATGGTGGCAGAGCACTTGGCCTTGTTGCCACCTCCACCTCCGTTGTCGGCGCACGCGCTGCCCTAGGCGGCGTACCTGGGGCAGGTGCCGCCTCCGCCCGGCGCTCCACCCTACCATCGTCATAATGACCACCCGCACGGAGTGGTCATCAACCCGCCGCAGCCCCAACTGGAGGTCATCGTCGACCTCGTCTCTGATGACGAGGATTAGCTAGCGACAGCACGGCCGCTGGCCAATGGATCATAGTTAGGGATCATCGGATAAGATGGTTCACGATGTTGCGCACCCTGGCCCGGCAGGCCGGACAGCGACCCAAATCACTAGTAGAAAAAGGGCTTCCATACACCCCCTTTAGTCCCCCAACAATTCAGTCAGCGACTAATGTTCACATTAGTCCCGGTTTAAACAAAAATGTGGACCAGCAAGCTTTAGTCCCGGTTCAAACGGGACCTTTAGGCTCGGTTGGATCCACCAACCGGGACTAAAGGGTAGTGCCCTTTAGTCTCGGTTGGTGTTACCAACCTAGACTAAAGGGTAGATGTCCATTTTTTCCTCTCATGCCTACACCCCCCTCCCCCCCCCCCCGCAGAAAAAAAGTCTAAAAAATAAAGGAAAATGATAAAAACTTCAAATTTCAAAATCTTTTGACATGCATGTACCTCACGCAATCATCTATTAGGGAATTTTTGAAAATTTAAATTTTGATATTTTTTGCAAAAAAGGTTATTCCAAATTAAAAAAGGCAATAACTTCTGCGTACGAGCTCGAAAAAAATGCGTAATATATGAAAAAATGTGTAGGCCGTTTGCACAAATTCTTGCTTCTCAAAATTCCAAAGAGAAATATGAAAGGAGGAAGATTTTAGATTTTGTAAAAAAATGAGATATATTGATTTTTTGGATTTTTATTTCTTTTGTTGTTTTTTCAGTTTTTAATTATTTTGAATGTTTAACATATTTTTGGAATTTTCAATTTTTAGTTTTTTGAATATTTTGAGTTTTAAAATTAATAATTGAATTAAGCATAAAGATTATTTTAAATTCATTGATGCTTATAATTACTTAATCATTGGTTCATATTTTTGAAATTATTTGGAATTTAAGAAATAAAATCATGTGTTACCAAAGTTTAAGGGTTTAATAGAATTGATAACATAGTATTATTAAGAAGTCGCGAGCGTAGTCTTTGGAACTGGTAGGAAAGGAATGAAGAAGTTAAGCGTGCTAAGGGTGGACAACCGGGACTAAAGCACCTTACCAACCGGGATAAAAGCCCTATTTTCCACTAGTGAATTATGTCCGAACCCCGATGTATCTGGACCAGAATGTACTATTTGCGTCGTCCATTTGCGTCGGTACGCTGGAGATACCTTAATTGCATTAGCCGCGTATTCAGATTCAGCTATTCGGGGTGTTCGTTTAAAATTATTCAGCTGTCCGCGGAAGCTGCCGGTAATGTGCACATAGTAGCTAACTTATACACCCTGCTATTTTTTTGTAATGCTTTGTTGCAAACATGTCCAGAAAAGAAATAGTCCATATTTACGGAGTTAAGTATTCCGTCTTACATCTTATATCTTATATTTACTAATTGGAGACATCATATGAGCATTCACGTTAATCCTAAAGAAAAGCATGTTTTTGTCCGTACGATTTTGTGGTAAGATTAGAATTACTCCGGGGGATTTTTCCTCTGGATCCCCCACCTCCCCGTGCTGACACGTGTTCACCAGGACCACCAGCTCCACGAGCATCTTTCCTTCCCCGCACAGAATAAAACAGAAAAAACAAAATTCCCTCTCGCCGCCGCACCCCATCGATCCCACCCCCACCGACGCACGAAGACATCTAGGAAGCTCGTCGGCGGCATGGCAACTCCGGATGGCAGCACCGCCGACCGTCTTGGAAACACCGGCCACCCTCGCCGGCAGCATCGTCGCCGCCGCAACTTTAGCTTTCAACATTTGCAGCTCCGGCGACAACGGCTTGCAGCTCCGGCGTGAGGGGATTGCAGCTTTGGCTCTCAACCTATGCAGCTCCGGCGATGGAGGCTTGAAGCTCCGACAATGAAGGTTTGCAGCTCCATGGATGGGGGCATGTAGCTCCCTCGAAGAAGATTTGCAGCTCCGGCGATGGGAGCATGCAGCCCCGTTGATGGTGCTTGCAACTTCCGGCGATCCCTGGCCTTGCAGCTCGGACTTTGCCGCTTGTAGCAGGGCCGCCGCGGCATGGCAGCACCACCGTTGTGCCTAATTTTTACGATTGATACATCTGATAGTATTCATCTATCACGTGGAGTCGTACAAGTTGGGAAATACGTACCTTGGTCCATCAAATGGGTAACCAAGCTTTTGAGATATTTTTATAACGTGTTATTAAATTTACCTTGGTCCATCAAATGGGTAACCAAGCTTCTGAGATATTTTTATAACGTGTTATTAAATTTGATAAATAGAATATACAAATGTGTGGTATATAGAGCAATAACAACGATTGGTATATAATTTTGGAAGACCACGTAGTGACATACCTGTCCAATGGAAGATTAATTCCTCCTCTCTTTTTTGCTAAAACGAAATATATAAGATTCATAACGTGTTAAAGAATTTTACATGTGAATTAATTCCATGTTAAGTCTATTCATAAAACCTGTTACGGAGGGTACTCAATAAAATATTTTGTTGAATTCGTTGTTTAGCTAACATTTGATAAAACAATTATATTTAAGAGATTTTTCTGAATTAGCATCGGTTGAAATCTTGCTAAGCTCCCATGAGCACGGACATTAATCTTTAGATGAGTGTTAAAATTATAGTATGTTGATTCAAAATGGATATCTCCCAAGTATCTACATCTGACTATATAAAAAACTAGCCCGCGCAAGATGGGTGGGTTAATGACTAGTAAGCTTAAACGGTATTCAATATACTTCATCAAATCAGGGTTATAGAAACTTTGATTCTCCAGCTTAACAGAAAGAAAAGGTTCAATTGCTACAGCTAACTGATGTGAAAGTAACTGCACACCCCGTAAAGCTACTGCATGCATGGTTAATAGATGCCATCTAGTCAGGAAAATCAATCTAGCAACGCAGCAAATGCTTGACTTATAGTTCTAGCCAGCTGAGATTACAGGATATATATATTTAGTAATATACAGTCATGCTCATGCTGCTTAATAGACCAGTTTGTTTCTGGGCAAACAAGATCTTTATTCAATAATATTTATGCGGCATGCACACCATAAGTTTCTTAGTTATCATCAGTGGGCTAGCACATTCAGTTCATATAAGCATCAAATTGGAGATCACTTGGAGCATTTCACTGACATGTTTTGCATAAGGATGGCAATGGGCAGGGTAGAGCAATATCATACCCATACCTGTATAGTCGATGGATACAAAATTCTATCCATACCTGTACCCACGGATATGAATATTTACTCATGCCCATACCCATACCCGGTGGGTACCCATACCCATTGGATACCCAACAGGTGGATCAAATATATAGTACACATGTTGATAGTACATTGGGGTCTAGGATACTACACATGTTACTCACTATGTTACTCACAATGGGTAAAACATTAAATTTTGATCTCCTTATTATAGGAAGACATGTGGATTATGACTAATGCTTAATTACTAGAGTAATTAGGGTATGGGATGTCTAATTCCTTTGACCTCTATCGACCAATGTTACTGGGACTCTAGATTCACATGTTAGTACAAATAGACCACACCTCTGTGTCGCCCTGGTAGACCTGCGGCGCTATATATTTGCTTCCTACGCACAGATATAGAGTACAGCCAGAAAGCAAGATAGTACTAGCAAAGACACTAGAAATGAGCATTCTGGTGAGCAAGTCGTCGCCAGTTCTGGTTGGTCCGCTGGAGTTGGGGACATCGCCCGGCGACGGCGACGGCCACGTTGTCCGCCTCTCGCCGTTTGACAAGGATGCCTCCCCAATGCCGGTGAGATTGCTCCTCTCGTACGAGCAACCAATTGACGAGCCTGTGGAGACCATGAAGGCGGCTCTGTCGCAAGCACTGATCCACTACTATCCAGTCGCCGGTCGCCTGGCTGCTGGAGCAGACGGTGCCGAGATGCACATCGTATGCAACAGCAACGGGCAGGGTGTGCCTTTCGTGGGTGCGTCGGCCAACTGTGCGCTTGTTGATATGCCTGCGGCGCAACGCAACGACCTCGCCCTTGAGTACCATGACGAATTTCGCTGCCAAGCCGACGCCTTGCTGATGATGCAGGTGACGGTGTTCTCCTGCGGCGGGTTCTATGTCGGCGTGACTTGGAACCACCTGTTGGCCGACGGAGTGGGAATTGGGCAGTTCCTACAGGCCGTCGGCGAGCTCGCCCGTGGCATGCCGCGTCCGTCCATCCTGCCAGTGAGGTCGGATGACGCGCTCTGGGCAAGCCACCGTCAAGGGCTTGTCGCCGGGAACTTCTCCAGCGTGGAGATTACACACGACCTGGCCTTCCTTGACTTGACTATCCCCTCCAGCTTGATCAGCCAGGTCAAAGCCGAGATCGGCATCATCCAGGGCAAGCCCTGCACCGTTTTTGAGGTTGTAGTCGCCGTGATTTGGCAGTGCCGCACCCGGTCAGTTATCTCCGGCGACCCTGAGGCTGAGGCTCCAGTGTCGCTCATTTATCCAAGCAACGTGCGCGACCTCATAGGCGCCAGGCACGGCTACTACGGCAACTGTTGCGTCGTGCAGGCGGCCCAAGCGACGAGCGGCCAGGTGGGGAGCGGTGAAACCAAGGACGTGGTGAAGCTCATCAGGCATGTCCGGGAGGAAGTACAAGCCATGTTCAACAGCAGCCATGGGGAAGGACAAGCGAAGAAGACGATCGGAATAGGATACAACACGCTCATGGTGTCAAGCTGGCGGAACCTTGGGCTTGAAGCGGCGGATTTTGGGGGCGGTACGCCGGCACGCGTAATGTGGCACGGGAACAAAGTCTTCGTGCCGCACTGCATCGTGTGCCCGCCCTGCAAAGGGAAGAATGGCGTCAATGTGCTGGCGCACATTGTCAAGGAGGAGCATGTCGATGCTTTCCTGCGCGAGTTCACCGCACTCATAACTACTCCAGGGCGGCTCTCAACGTGACACTTAAATGTACTCGCATGGATGATGCCGTTTTTACCTTAATTACGTGCTGCGTGGTATGAGCATGCACATCGGTGATCATGATGTTCGTTCTAGAATAAACGACCGCTTTTTCCCATGAGTATGTGTTATTAAATAAGGGGTTGTCTATGTCTCAGTTGTCTAAGAAATTCTTATTTCTCAGTCACCTCAAAAAAATGTAATTGTAGTTTTAAAAAAAGTGCAACTGCAACAAGTTGCACTTTTTTGACCGAAAAGTACAATTGCACCTTTTTACGAGAAAAGTGCAACTAATGCATATTTTTTTAGGGTGAATGAGAAATAAGAATTTCTTAGGCGATTGTTACTTAGCAAATCCGATTAAATATGGGAAACTCTGTTTATCTCGTGGAGGATACTCCATCCGTTCACAAATACTTTGCTTTTTGGGTTTGGTCAAAGTCAAACTTTCTGAACTTTAACCAAATATCTATAAAAAAATGCAAACATCTACAATATAAAAACTATTGCATTAGAATCTTCTCAATGCATATTTTCATATTATATCTATTTTGCATTATGCATATTCATACTCTTTCCTCAATTCTTAGTCAAAGTTTACAAAATTTGGCTTTGACTAAATCCAGAACGGGAACTAAATAAAAACAAAGGGAGTACCACACATCTATCCTCCGCCTCCGACGCTTGATACGTGGCGTCCCTCACACCACATCTGGCTGGTCCCACACCACAACCAAATCTCCCACATCCTCAGCTCTATCACTAACATATATCTCCTCCCTGTGAAATCGCACCGGCCACTGCCACCATTGCCCCAAGCCACGCGCCGCCGGGGCATCCTCCGCCGGGCATTCGACGAGTATCCCGGTGGCTATAGCTGCTGCGCGACCGCCCCATAGTATCCTGCCGCCACATGCGCTCGCCCATATAGGCTCCCGCCACCACACGGCGAGGCCCTTCTCCAGATGTGGCCGCACACCGCAGTCCGGTCCGGCGAGACCCGGATCCAACGTCCATCCATCCGGGAGAAGGAGGAGATGATGCTGTCGGTAGGGCGGTCCTGACCACATCCCTCTCTACTCCGCTGTCCGGGCGAGGTGTGGATGGTGCTATAGTGGGTGGCAGGGCGGCGCTGCTACTAGTGTGGCCCTATGTGCTGATGACTCCCAAGTGGAGGAGATCAATTGTAGTGCCTTTCAATATAGAAAATGTTGTCGAACCCACGAGGAGCTGAAGGCATTGGCTACCAAGTTTAACAAGAAATAATAATAATAATAATGTTTTTAGCTTTTTGATGTATAATCGTGCAAAGGAATAAGTACTAAAAATGTAATTGCGGTAAAGTAAATGCTCTTTTTCAGAGAAAGCCCAATCGTCTATGCAGCAAGAGGACAAGCCCAATTGTAATCAATAAGCGACAAATGTTCCTAGGGGCAGAATGGATTTATTTGTATTACAAATTCTTAAGCAAATATGAACGAGTATCTTGTCAAGTTTTATTCTCATCGGATGGAGCCAAAAATAGGTGTAGTCATATAACAATATGCTACAAACCCCTAATGATTGTTCGTAAAGTAACTTTCATGAACCTTAGGGGATACTAAGGCACTAACTATCGAACCATTGCATAAAGCTCTAAGGTCCCCGATCTAGAACCCCCTAAAAATAATCCAGATTCTAAGAAACAGGTTTTTGTCTCTCCCTCGTTTCTCATCCTCCTAATTACTCTAAGGTGCAATCCTATGAGCCCATATAGGTGATGTAATATGTAGTCGACGTTCGCACATTACCATCATAGAATTACATAAAAGATCAAAACTTGGCAAAATACTCCATGCATACTATTTGGAAATCATAGCCAATTCATCCTATGCCCCCAGGAACAACAAGAACTACTCACAACTCACAAGTGTTAAAACATGATCATGATCAGTGGCATATGAGGTACAACACATTCCGAAAGTATAACTTCACCACAAAATAATGACAAGTTGCCAAGCATAAACATGCACACAACACTTAAACAGTATCCAGGGTTCGATCTACCACAAACTATGAGGAGGATGACGTCGAATCTTGAGGTGGAGATGGTGCTGATGTTTGGGATGATGATGATGGTCTTGTAGATGTGACGGAGAGGTGATATCTCACAGGATCAGTTGGAAAACCCTAAGAGGAAGGTATGATGAGCACAACAGTAAGTTTTCCCTCAATATGAAACCAAAGTTTAATCGACCAGTAGGAGAAAAAATTTACTTCTAAAGGTTGTTGCTAGCTGACTTTGGCAAGGCGCCAGAAAACAATCTGGTGCGTGGTTGACGAGAGAGCCTCGGTGATGAGGGTTAACTCGATAAATGTCCAAGATGAAGGACTTAGGATCGGGGGAATAGGGCGTCGGATGAACTCAAAGGTAAAGATCAGTCAAACAAGGCGTGCATCGAGAATAAACGCGATGGTGAACTTGGCTTACTCTCAATCTGTCTCTGACCATCCTCTCCTGGCCCCTATATATAGGTGGCCAGGTCTCGAGGATCCGGTCGGGTCCGATACATATTACAATATCGATATACGACATGGACTCGTACTTCGACTATGATTACACTTGGGCCTAGCTTAACGGGCCTCTGGGGTACTCAAGTAACAGGCTCTATTATCTATACCCTTGTCATTAGCCCCCGAGATTCTACCAGAATTGTAGATTCGAGTTGAATCTCAAATCTTCATATCTTCGACTTGATCAATCTTTCGACTTCTTCATCTCCATGTACTAAAAAATAAACAACTTTCATTATATTGTCTCGCAAGGGGTTTTGGTTAACAAGCCTGACAGCTCTGACGGATCAAGAGGTCAGTTAACTGCCGGAGCCGATACTTGTTACCTACTTCAAACTCAATCCCCTTGGACTTGCATCTGGGAAACTGGTCCAACCCATTCTTTTGCCACATTTAGGACTTACAAAGAACGAGTTCCAGTGGTTCTCAGGGTACCCAGTGCGTCCACCAGGATTTTCTTTGCGTCGTAGACACAGAAAGTTACTAGCAGAGCGCATTCAGGTGCGTATACTAGGCCACACAGGGCGGATCCTGAGGTCTTACCTTCGTGATCTTTTATGACCACATCATTCAAGCTTTGTCGCGATGACTTAGCCCGAGAATTTTATTGACCTCCTTTGCAAGCCTTGTTTGGCTGTTGAGATGTGTAAAATATTCGAGTTGTTCTTCTTTCAAATCATCGTGAATAACTCCCGATGGGAGTAATCGATGTTTATTTTGTCGATAATGAAGTCGAAGATTGTTGTCAACGAAAGGTAGTCGATTACGCCTTTGATTTTTCCTCAATGTTATCCATTATCATCGGGTGCGCGACCAGTGCTCCCGATGGGAGTAGCCCCCGAGGCTATAGCCGAAATTGTTTAGGTATAGGCTCAAAATATACATATTGTCTTCTCATCTTCCACCTACGGTACTCGTGGTACGATTTTGCTTAGCTGCTCTTCCAGATCTTCGAATAATAGTAGCCCCCGAGTCCATGTGGGGGTGCGTTGTGATCTTTTATATACTCTAATGCTGTTCTGTGGCATTACTTTTTGTCCTTGTAACTTTGCATGTATCTTTTCCCTGTCCTTTATATATGCTGCCGCTACTTTATTTTTTGCTCGGGGCAAAATGTAAAAGCCCGTAGATTTATTTGGACCTGTAACTTGCTGAGGCCCATGAAAGGTTACTTATAAATAAAGTACGCCGGCTAGGGAAAACCCTAATCCCTTCATTACCAACTTCCTCCGCCGCATCGTCTTCTTCCTCCACATCTCATCTAGGGTTTTTCCTCCCATCAAGCGCAACTTCCGAATGGCGGATGCTGGTGGTGCCAATCTGGACGCCGGTGTGCAGATGAAGAAGCGAGGTCGCGGCCATCCCCATAGCAGTAAGAACAAACCGAAAGATGCCTCTACGATGGCCTCGTCGTCCGCATCTGTGAAGCGGCGCCCTGGCCGCCCTGTGGGGAGTAAAACAAACCCAAGGTTTCTGCTGCTTTTCCAGGTCCTAGCGCTGCTCCACGCGATGCTTCTCCTCCTCCTCCTCCCAAGATCTATTCCTTCTTCTGCATCGCCGGTGCTCAATGCCGTGAGATACATCATGTTCCATTGAAATTCACCAAGTTCATGGATGGGCGTGAGCTTTGTGAAGCAATCCGCCACAAAAAAACTGGGGGAGGAACTCCCTACGAAGTGGATGTGTACTATGATGGGCGGGGCGAGATGTACTTCAGGGGCGGATGGCCCCAGTTTGTAGAGGACCATGAGCTGCATCAAGGGTTCTTCATGCTTTTCGACTACCATTGCGGTACGTCAAAGTTTGACGTGAAGATCTATGATGGCACACATTACCAGAGGAAGTATGAAGCAGAAGTTCACTTTCAGTAGATGCTTCCTTGATGTGATCTCTTGTTTAGTTCTCTCTTTGCTTGCTGCATGTAATAAGTATACGAAATGAACTTTATTTTATGCCATCGTGTTGTTTAGTAAGAGACCAGAGGAACTACCAGTGTTCCGAGGTATGTTTAATTTATTTGCGCGTTTTCTTGAACTGTGCTTGCTCTTTGTCGAATATCGGGTTGTAATCAACCTCGCAATAATTTTTGAAGATATCCCAGTTCGGGATCTCTATAATTTTTATATTCTTTCATATTACACATATTGTAGAGTTGACCCAAAGAACCCGGCCTGTGGCCTCATGTTCTGGGTTTCAGAGGGTCATAACTCATAATTTTCTATTGTCATGCTTTTTCAACGTATAGAAGCGCCGGAGCTGTTCTGCATTCCACGGGTTGCTCTCATCTTTGCATGTCTTCTTGTCTTGTAGTCGATAAGCTCCTCCTGGAATTACTTGTGTCACAATGTTAGGTCCCACACATGAGGACTCTAATTTGCCGTGACCATCTTGCTTGAGTCGTAAGACCAAATCTCCTACCACGAAAGATCGTGGGCGAACTCGACTACTATGGTAGTTTCGTAGACTTTGCTGATACTACATAGCTCTGGCTAGTGCTATATCTCTTGCTTTGTCGAGTGTGTCAACATCGTATTGAAGTGCTTCTGTAGAAGTTGTTTTATCGTAAGCCGCAATTCTTGGGGCTTCATGGCTAATTTCGATTGGAAGCACGGCTTCTGCGCCATGGACCAGGAAAAAGGGGGTTTCTTAGGTAGCCGCATTGGGCGTAGTACTCAGACTCCAAAGCACGGAGGATAGCTCATCTACCCAGGCGTGTTTGGCTTTCTCTAGGGGCGCTAATAGCCTCTTTTTTATTCCGTTGCATATTAAGCCGTTGGTTTTCTCGACTTGCCCATTTGTTTTTGGATGTGCTACAGACGCAAATTTCAGTTTGATTTCCATACTCTCGCAGTAGCTTTTGAACTGTTTCGATGTGAAGTTTGTCCCGTTGTCTGTGATGATGCTATGCGGCAATCCGAAGCGAAATCTTGAGTAGTTTCCCGGGGCTGCCTCTATCCATTTAGTGAAATTGTCTACTGCCACCAACATGTAGATATGTCCTCCTGGCCAGGATTTGTGTAGTTTCCCTACCATGTCGAGAGCCCATTGTGCAAAGGGCCAGGATAATGGTATCGGCTGTCGTTCTGCTATTGGTGTGTGTGGTCAAGATGCAAATCGTTGGTAGGCCTCACACCTTCTGACTATATCTTTTGCGTATTTGATGGCCGTTAACCAGTAGAATCCTACACGAAAAGCTTTAGCTGCAATAGCTCTGCTGCTAGCGTGAAGCCCGCACACTCCTGCATGGATATCTTTCAATATGTCTTGTCCTTCTTGAGGGGTGACGCATCACTGTAAGATGCCAGTTATGCTCTTCTTGTACAACTTCCCCTGTAACACGACGAAAGCCTTGGATCATCGTATTATCCTTCATGCTTCAACTGTATCTTTGGGTAGTGTCTTGTTTATCATGTACGCTAAGTACGGCTGCATCCAGGTTTCTTCGACCATCATAACTTCCTCTAGTTCTGCTGTGCTTCCTGCGCCAGGCCTGCCAGCCCCCAAGCCTGTCATTGGATGCTGGCTTGGTTCTCCAGTAGTCGAACTCTTGCTATTTTTTATTGACCTCTCTATGATTTCTTCCCAAAAGACTCCTGGTGGTATAGGCAGGCATTGGGACCCGATATTTGCTAAATTGCCAGCTTCCTCGTTGCTAGCCTTGCTGACATGTGAGACTTCACATCCGTCAAATGTTCCCTCTAGGTAGTAATATAAGTTTCAGTATGCCGTCATGTTGTCACTGATGGCGTCGCACCGATTCATCACTTGCTGGACGACGAGGTTCGAGTCCCCAAATATTTTCAGTCGAGTTGCTCCACATGCTTTGGCCATTTTCATTCCATGGAGCAAGGCCTCATACTCGGCTTCATTGTTGGAAGCTTCCGGAAAACTCATCCTTAACACATACTTCAATTTGTTGCCTTGCGGTGATATCAAAACTACTCCTAACTGCGCCTTGGACTCTTTTTGATCCGTCGAAGTACATTGTCCATACACTCGATAAATCTGGTGGTCCTGTGTTTTGCAGTTCGAGCCACTCTGCTGTGAAATCCGGTAATACTTGAGATTTGATTGCTTTTTGTTTCTCGTTCGTGATGTCCAGGGGTGATAGTTCGATTCCCCATAAAGAGACATGTCATGTTGCTGCAGGGTTGTTTAATATATTTGATAGTGGGGCTTCGTTAACCACTATGATTGGATGCACCGCGGAATATTGCCGTAACTTTCGTGCTATTGTGAATACGCTGTATGCAAGCTTTTGATAGTGCAGGTACCTCTGCTATGTTGGAGATAATACTTCACTAAGGAAATATACCGGCCTTTGGACTCCGTGCGCCTTTCCTTCTTCGCTTCTCTTGGCTACTAATACCGTGCTTACCACTTGATGTGTGGCTGCGATATATAGTAGTAGCGGTTCTTTTTCCTTTGGTGTGACCAACACTGGTGGCGTGGAGAGCACTTTTTTCAGTTGCGCAAAATCTGTATTTGCTTCTTCTGTCCACTCGAACTGGTCATCTGACTTTTTCATGAGTGCGTAGAAGGGAAGAGCTTTTTCTCCTAATCGTGCGACAAATCGACTTAGTGCCGCGATGCGTCCTGCGAGTTTCTGTACATCGTGTAGCTTTGCTGGTTTCCCCATTGTTAGTATTGCTTGGATTTTCTCCGGGTTTGCTTCTATGCCCCTTGCTAACACCAAGAATCCCGGAAGTTTCCCTACTGACACGCCAAAAGAGAATTTTGTCGGGTTAAGCTTGAGCTTGTACCTGTTCAGGTTGTCAAAGGTTTCCATCAAATCGCTGATTAAGGACTCCTCCTTTCTTGTGGTGATGACCACATCATCGATGTAGACTTGGATGTTGCGTCCTATTTGACTTCCGAGGCAATTTTGCATCATCCGTTGGTAAGTTGCTCCTGCGTTTTTGAGGCCGAATGGCATGACTTGATAGCAGAACATGCCGTATGGTGTAATAAAAGTTGTTTTTTCTTCGTCTTCTTTCTACAACTTGATTTGGTTGTAACTAGAATATGCGTCTAGGAAGGAAAGCCTCGCGCACCCCGGCGTTGAATCTATTATCTGATCAATGCGAGGTAGTGGAAAGGGATCCTTGGGACAATGCTTGTTGAGAGACGTGTAATCTACATATACTCTTTGTACGTCTGTATTTTTCTTGGGGACGATAACTGGGTTGGATACCCAAGTTGATGACGTGATTTCTCTGATGAATCCTGCGTTTTCTAGCCTGTGTAGCTCGGATGCTATTGCTTTTCTTTTAGGTTCATCGAACCGTTGCAGAGGTTGCTTGACTAGCTTTGCCTTTGGATCCACATTTAGTGCATGCTCGACGAGTTCCCTAGGAACCCCTGGCATGTCTGAAGGACACCAGGCGAAGATTTCCTAGCACTCATGGAGGAACTCGACGAGCGCACTTTCCTATGCGGGGTCCAAGTTTACCGCTATGGAGGTGGTTTTGTTCGGGTCCGTAGGTTGAACCTGGATTTTCTTCGAGTCTTGGATTGCGTCGAAAGCCTGATCTGCCAGGGATCGACCAACGTCGGGTAGCACATTGTGATCAGTTTCGCCCCTGAGTCTTGCATATTTAGCTGTCATGCTGAAAGTTTGCGCCATCCTATTGAATTCTCTATCGCAAGTGTTGGATACTTCAAAACTACCTTGTACCGTGATGGTACCTTTAGGTCCTGGAATTATGAGTGTTAAGTATGCGTAATGAGGGACTGCCATGAATTTTGCAAATGCTGGTCGCCCCAGGATTGCGTGATACTGCGAAGGCCAGTCCATTACTTCGAACTCTAATTTTTCTGTACGGTAATTGCACTATCACCAAAGCAAACGTCGAGTTCTATTTTCCCGAGGGGGTAGTTTGCGCTCCCTAGTACTATTCTGTGGAAGGAGCAATCTGTCGGCTTCAGGCTTTCCAACGAGATGCTCATTGCCCTCAGGGTTCTTGCGTATATTAGGTTTATGCCGCTTCCAGCGTCTATGAATACTCATCCAATGTCGTATCCTCCTATTTGCGCCTTCAATACCATTGGTGCGTGCCCTGGCCTGAGCACTTTCCTTGGGTGGTCCGCTCTGCTAAACCTGACTGGTTGGTCGGACCACCTCAAGTACTCTGTAGTGGCTGGTGGTGATGATATTGCTAAGTTTACTTGTCTTGATATACTCTTATGTTCTTTCTTGGATTTTGGCACCGGCTGGATCATTGCCGATATGTATACTTTTGATTCCAGATGTTTTGCAAGATGTTGCATTTGATATCCTTGACTTGTACTCCTTCCTCCCTGACGTGTTCCTTGGTTCGGATCAAGAGCACTTTGCAATCTTAAGAATGTTCTCCAATCTTGATATCCCCCAAGTATAGGGGATCATGTGTAGCCTTTTCGATAAGTAAGAGTGTCGAACCCAATGAGGAGCTAAAGGTAGGATAAATGTTCTCTCAAGTTCTATCAACCGCTGATACAACTGTACGCACACTAAACGTTTGCATCATCTAGGAAATAAAACTAGAGCAACAATACGGGTATGAGAGATAGCTTTGCAAGATCATAAATACAAGAAAGTAATTGTTAGTGCTGCAGCAATAAAATATACTAAGTAACCATAAACTAACAGTACCATGAGTGTGGAAAAATGGTGGTAATAGTGGTGGCTTTGTCTAAGTTCAATTAGTGAATAAATTGGGTTCATTGTCTTCGATGCAGTTTTTTATGTGGGAGCGGCTTAATATACATGCACTATAAGTACTATATGATTGGATTGTTAGCAAGCATCCGCAAATACTAACAATGCATTAAGGTTTCTCCAACCATAACCTTAAGTTAATGGTCCTCTTACTCCCATACGTGCAACGTTCCGGTTCGCGTCCTCAGGTTTTTGTCACTCCGGCATAACTACTCCGTCCTTTTGCACATACTACTAACCCTAAGATGTTTAATCCATGCGCGCATAAATATAATGGACACCAAAGGACAGTACCATATCAACATACAACTCTAATGAACCAAAGACATTCAACAAATCAATCGAAGAACAAATAAACTATGCAAACATGACATAGATCGTAGGATAAATATTATATCATCAAACACCATGTTTACATAGGATGGTACAGAGGTGTGTGGGATGATGAACCACTGCATAATAGGAGGAGTTGGTGATGGAGATAGTGGTGAAGATGGCGGAGATGAGCAGCGAGGGGCGCGGGCGGCGGCGGCGGCACGGGGGACTCCCCCGCCGCCGGCATCATGGGGAGCGCCGCCCCTTGGCCCCCTTCCTTCATGGCTTCATGGGAGCCCTCCCCCATGGAGATGGGATCCATGGGGGAGGCGAAAACGTGGCTCTGGTGGCTGCAAATTCGTGGGTCGAGGTGTCCCCCACGAGCTAGGGTTCCTCCCTTTATATAGTCTGTCGGATTCCCGTCTCCCCATCTTGGGCCACATTAATTCGGGCCTAACTCAGTCGTTCGGACTTGGAATCAGGTGAATTTTATGTCCAAAACGTTTGCCGTGAAATTCCCTAGAACTTTGTAGTTGAAGAGTTTTCCGTTTGACGCCGTTTTTGACCCGTAACGTGACCATCTTCGAAAAGAGTTCTGGCACAGATTTCTGGAAAGTCCCAATTTGACTCCAACAAGGTTTCCACTTGTATTCTTGGTAATTCCTAGACATCAAAGTGTAAAATAAGAACATTGTGCACTTTTGCAAATATTAGTAGGTTAGTCCAAATAAATCATAAAAGTGCCACAAAGTGTAGACAAAACATATAGCAATTGGTGTAAAACAAGCATGGAGCATAAAAAATTATAGATACGTTTACCAACATCCCCAAGCTTTACTCCTGCTCGTCCTCGAGTAGGTAAGTGATAACAAAAGAAGAATTTTTGAGGTGACATGCACCATCACAATCTTGATCATCTAAGTAAAGCATTGAGTGTTGGGATCAAAGAACTTAAAACATGGACATAAGAGACATAATCTTGACAATAAAAACTTTGCAACCATGTTATAACATGAAAAGAAACACAAACGAAAGATCATGAATAATGAAACAATGAAAGTCAAACGTGTGTTAAAATCATATGGAAAAACATAACAAGTGGTTTTCAGCTTGTTCTTCATGGAATAGCAAAACATAAATGCATAGGACACCTTCAAGTTTAAAAGGGTGACTAGATACAAATAATTTATGAACAAGTGAAACCATAATCATAAATCAATCAATGATAAACTTTGGGACTATGCATATTAAACTCAGAATGGCAACTATGCTCTCTTAGATGGTGCATAAAGGTAGAAGGTGGAGACTCAACATAAAAGTAAAAGAAAGGCCCTTCGCAGAGGAAAGCAGTGATTAAACATGTGCTAGAGCTTTTCATTTGTAAAACAAAGAGATAAAAATTTGGTTTTCAGAGGTGGTTGTCTTTGTCAACGACTGGCAATGGGGTTCTTAATATCTTCCATACAAAAATGAGCAAGTTTTTGAGAGAGAGATTGGCACTTTTGTGCTCTTTTATAAAGCTTGGCACTCCTCCCCACCTTTTTCCTTTCACAAACCATGGCTAACCGATTCTATTGGGTGCCCACTAACATTCACATACCATGGAGGAGTGCCTTTTTTCTTTTCTTTTTTTCCCTTTTTTGGAATGAAACAATATAGAAGATAGCAAATCCGACCACTACGTCCCCATGAGCTGAAAACAGTGTCACAAAATGAGAAGTATTTTGAAGGTTTTTTGAAAGGTAGCACATGAAAATTTACTTGGAATGGCTTGCAAATACCATGCATAGGAATTTATAGTGGACACTTGGAATAACTTGGTTTTTGGGAGTTGGATGCACGAGTAGAGCTCATACTCAGTACAAAATGAGGGCTAGCAAAAGACTGGGAGCGACCAACTAAGAGAGCAATAACGGCCATAATCATGCATAGCAACAAAACATCATTAAAAGAAGCATAAAATGGCATCACAAGTCAAAAACCAAATGATCATAGAGGCTTATGGCGACTTTGTAAGAGTCAAACATGTTGTAAGCATGCGCCAAGTCAACCCAAATAAAGCATCAAGGAGAAAACCAAATAAATGCTTCCATATAATAAAAACAACGCATGATTTTTTCAAAGGCTCATTAAGCAATCTTAGTCATTTGAGACAAGTCATGCTACAGAAAAAACTACTAAGTATACTATTAAAACGACATCAATCATGGCATGAAAAAATCTAAGCCGCAGTCTAAACAAGCTCCTTTTTGTACCAATTTTTTGCATGAAACTTTTTCTCTTTTCCAACACCATTCAAACCTTTGTGAGACAACTCTTTTGATGAAAACCAATCTAGACCAGTTGTCTAAATACACCTTGATACAAAGATAAAACAAGATCTGAACAAAAATCAAGGCGAAAAACGAAAGGCCAACGTAGTTCTAGAAAAAGAGAACAGTCGTTGAACGATAAGAGTGAAAACTAGAGTATTCTTGGCAATGAAAAACGAAGTATATCTCCTCCAAAAGAAATTTGTTGGGGTCCAACCATTTATTGCAACAAACAAAACAAAAGAAAACTGAAAGAAAAAGTAAAGACGCTCCAAGAAAAACGCATAGAATATGAAGCAATAAAAATATAGTGTGTTGAAAGGTATCCTGATTTTTGCCGATGAAGAAGGGGTGCCTCGGGTGCATCCCCAAGCTTTGACGCTTGTACCTCTTGGATATTTCTTAGGGTGAAATGGGCAGCCCCAAGCTTGAGTTTTTGTCCATACTTCATCTCATCTCATCATTCTCCAATCCCTACACTTGAAAACTTCCTTCATACAAAACTTCACACAATTCTATTAGCAACGTTAGCATAAACATAATAGTAAATCAACCCTTTTTGGTTCATTTTCAAACTCAAAATCACAACATATAAAGTATATAGTACTGTAGCAACTTCCTCAAAAGTTCCGTGATCAAAAGAACTAAAAAAGAAAGCGATCGAGAGGCAAACACAAATAGTGGCAGAAATCTGTCAAAACAGAACACCTGACAAAGGTCGATTTTTTCGAGGACCTTCTGTTGCTCAAATCGAAAAGTGCAAAACTAATGAAAGTTTGGATATAACCTGGGGCATATGCTCAAGAAATTTCAGATCAAAAAGATATTCTGAGAATTTTCACGAATTCTTACGATGCAGCGCAGAAATCTGTTTCAGGACAGCAACTTCCCCAAATCTTACCTCCCTCAAATTAGAGGTTCTTCTTGGCACAACAACGAAATAAAAAAATGATAAGGAGAGGTCATTACAGTAACTTCCAAGACTCAAATAAAATAAAAAGTACTGAAAGAAAACATGGGTTATCTCCCAAGAGTGCTTTTCTTTAACGCCTTTCAGCTAGGCATAAAATAGAGAACTAAACAAAGAAGCAAAACAAAAGGAACTATTTTTGTTATTTTCAATTTATAAGTGAAAGTAAAGAAGCAATAAAAATAAAATAAAGAGCCTAATAAAATTAAAGAAGACTAGCAAAGTGCCCGTGCGTTGCAACGGGTATAAAACAAAATTTGCATACAATCTACAAAATGCTTTAATATAGTTTAGATCGGACAATAATCTTGACTTTCGTTGTTAAGAAATATTGTGGTTGAAGTATGTACCTAATTTTAGTAGACTTATTCCATGATGGATTTGACTTGTAAATTCCATGTTCTACGATGTATAAGAATAACTCTAGCTGACACTGCATCTGCAGGCTGCATATCCACACACGTGGCGACATGCATCAGCGATTTACGGGCCGAAAACGTGCGGGGCAGAACAGACCTCGCAGTCGCGGCCCGCATAACATCATATTGGACAACCGACAAACACCTTGTGGGCGTGGGCACCGCCGGCTTCCGACGCGGCGGCTACGGCTGCATTGATTGCCGCAAGAAGCTTTCTTCATTGGCATCTTTGCTGCTGCATTCTACGGTGCCGACATCTTCGATCGTTTTGGGATGGGCATCTTCGCCACCAGCCGAACAGGCGGGGTCAATGGAGCGCCGGCCATCGGAGCAAGAGCGCACCCTGGAGGAACGACATGGGTGCCCATGCGGTTCTGTTTCGCAGGAGCGGAGGCGGGCACGGGAAGGGAAGCTCCGGGCGCGACGCAGCGGGCATCCCGAGATCCGGTCGCTGCGGGCGCGCCCAATACGGATGATGCGGGGAGCGTAGCGACCGCCCGCGGGTCCAGGGCGGCCATGGGAGCGCAAGGAGGGATGGGCCAATGCCAAAGATGGCGGCGGCGGTTGTGTGGAGGCGGGAAGAAACGACGCACACGCGTGCTAAATATTCCCTCCCGCTAACGCCTTGCAAGGAACACGGGGCACGTTTAGTTCTGCTCGCGGACCTGCGAATCTGCGAGTTCGGAGGGGTTTTTTATGACCCCTGCAAAAAATTTATAGGCGGGCGTGAATGAGGGGTTTTGTCTGGCCCTTTTTTCCATGCAAAACTGCAAACGAGCGATTTTTATGTGGTTACGCACGGATGCGGGGTCTGATAGAGTTTCTCTAAATGTTATAAGGAAAGTAGAAGTTTTGTGGCTTATGATGCATTAAAAAATGGCACCTATAACATCAAGAATGTGATTGGCCGGGTACTGTCCCAACTCCCAACAGAGTAGTGACGATGTTTTTTTTAACATAGGACTGACGACGTTGGTACTTAATTGATGATGCAGGAGCCCGGGATGCTAGTGCTCAGGCTCAAACTGCAAATCCGTCGAGGTCAGAACGCCGGGAACAAGATGCAGGCATGGCATCTTGATATCTGAAGTTTGCAACGCCCCAAAAGATTTCTGACATGAACAACCTCATTCATCAACGCCGGTAGACTGAAATGAGCAGCTGAACTGCAACTCGGTTGACGCCAAAGTGTGTATACAGTTCAAATATATGTAAGATCATAACCAATTCGATTAAATTGTTTGTATCTCCGCCACTTGCTTATCATTTGCATGTCATATATCTCTGAACACCAGAAGCTGACATGTTGAAACTCTCAACAATCAACGCACAAACCCCCTATTAAATAAGTTAAAGAATACACATTCTTCTTCAGAAATCCATACAAAACAACGTCGTGACATTCACTGATCTTAACAACGATGATCTGTACATAAAATTCGCAGCGGCAATTTGACTGGATCTATGGCCAATATAGGTATGATCCGTACAAGGGATTTAGAAACTCACTGTGATTTATAGTTAGAGACTTCATCTACATGTTTAGTTGTAACTGCAGCAGAGAGAGTGGAGGCGCTCGAGCCACTGCTCGTCAGGGGCGCTGCCTGCCCACGGCGGTGGCAAGCTGGGGAACGCTAGGCACCCAGGCCGGCAGGCCGTGCATCTTATCCTCCAACTGAGCTGTAGCGCCCGCGAGCAGGTGGGCGAGTAGCAGGTGCTCATCCTAAAAGGAAGCAGGAGCCACGACCTCCGTGGCGGTAGCATTGCTCCGGCCTGCTGAAAAGGACACGGAGCCCCAACTGCCGCTCCGTCGATCGGTGCCCTCGTTCTCGTCGGCCCCAGCGTCCCCTGACTCCTCCTCTGTTTCCAACAACATCTCGCCGCCCGCGATCTACGCGTCAACGCGGCAGATGTTCCCGTTCACGTACGACCCGTCCTCGGCGGCAGCCCCAAGGCTCCTGCAGCTGCTGCAGTACTCGTACCAGCCCCCTCCCCTGCTGACGCTCGACGGTGCCGCGCGGGGCCTAGAGCTTCCGTGCGTGCGTAGAGCTCACCTCCCCCTGCTGATGGCTCTCCCTTCCTCCATGTGCATCTACAGACTACAGTGAGCAGGCGGCGGTCGGCCGGAGGTGAAGAAAACGATTAGCTCGATTCATAGGGCCGAGAGGCGGAGCTCTTGGACACGGCGACCTGGCACCGGGGAGGCTTGCAGCGGCGGCGGTGGTCCTCCTGGCGTGGTTCTCAAGCACGACGGATGAAGAGAGGGAGGCGATTTCCGTCGTTAAAAGAACGTTTCGGGCTAGAGAGGAAAACGTATTCAGGTGAATTGAAAGCGTATTTGCGACGGGCACGGACCATACCTGTAGCAATATTATTAGTAGAGATAAAACCAAGACATGTAAAAGCAATTATAATATAAGTTAACACAAAACATATCATGTGGATGCGTAATATAGAGTATGAAGGAGACAACCTCATGTTAGTTGATGAATAGGGGGATGTCTCGGGCATCCCCAAGCTTAGATGATTGTATCTTCTTGGTCATGTTCTTGGGATGCACTTAAACATCCCCAAGCTTGAGCTCTTGTGTCTTCTTGTTCATCTCATATCACCATATTGATTAGAACTTATAAGCTACATCCACATAAAACTTCACAAAACTCATTAGTAGAGTTAGTACTCATTAAGGAAAATCCACTCATGTTCAAGCTTTGACAAGTTTAATTTGAGATTATCTACTGTATACTAACCAATTTATAACATTTATCGATCAAATAAAGATTATAAACATTGAGTATAAGCACAATACTAAATAAGCATGATAATCTGCCAAAACTAAATAGTCTGTAAGGATGACACTCAACGAGATAGTTAGGTAACTCAAATCGAAAAACTCCAAACTAAAGAAAGACAGATCATAATCTCAGGTTTATGCACAAAAAATTTCATATCAAAAAACTATACTGAGATTTTTCACGATTTTTATAGTGAAGCACATAAATCTGTCTAAACAGAACAGTCGGTGAAAATCGAATTGTTTGAGACAGCTATGTAACTCAAATCAGAAAAAGTTAGTCTAATGAAAGAAAGATAATAAGCATTACTTGGCACTCAAGAAATTTCAGGTCAATATCACGTTCTGGTGATTTTAAACATTTTATACGGTGAAGCACGGAAAATCTGTTTTTGGACAGCAAAGCAAAACTATCAACTTCCAAGTAACTAGTAACTACAATTATCACTTTACTTTTATGGTACAGAGGAATATGTACAATATAAATAATATACACAATGTGTACAAGTTTTTAACTGAAAAGCTTCTATGGAAAGATTTGTTTTGGTTTCATAGGCATGAACACAAGTGTTCAAGGTCGATCCCCACTTAACCATTACTCATCTTTCCAATCACTTTCCTTTTTGAAAACGTTTTCAGGTAACAAGTATGACTAAATTTTTTTTGTAATTCGCATTCCCTATCCATACTAAGATAGAGAACAACTTAAAACTGGAAGTAAAAACTACTTAGAGATAAAGCAAATAAGTGCACACAAAAATATTCACCCACACGCTAGAGCTCCCCGGCAACGGCGCCAGAAAAGGTCTTGATATCCCACAAGTATAGGGGATCGTGTGTAGCCTTTTCGATAAGTAAGAGTATCGACCCCAACAAGGAGTTAAAGGTAGGATAAATGTTCTCTCAAGTTCTATCAACCGCTGATACAACTCTACGCACACTAAACGTTTGCATCATCTAGGAAATAAAACTAGAGCAACAATACGGGTATGAGAGATAGCTTTGCAAGATAATAAATACAAAAAAGTAATTGTTAGTGCTGCAGTAATAAAATATAATAAGTAACCATAAACTAACAGTACCATGAGTGTGAAAAATGGTGGTAATAGTGGTGGCTTTGTCTAAGTTCAATTAGTGAATAAATCGGGTTCATTGTCTTCAATGCAGTGTCTATGTGGGAGAGGCTAAATATACATGCACTTCACTACTTGGAATTACAAGTACTATATGATTGGATTGTTAGCAAGCATCCGCAAATACTAACAATGCATTAAGGTTTCCCCAACCATGGCCTTAAGTTAATGGTCCACTTACTCCCATACGTGCAACATTCCGGTTCGCGTCCTCGGGTTTCTGTCACTCCGGCAGAATTACCCCCTTCCTTTTGCACATAATACTAACTCTAAGATGTTTAATCCATGCGCGCATAAATACAATGGACACCAAAGGACAGTACCATATCAACATACAACTCTAATGAACCAAAGATATTCAACAAATCAATCTAAGAACAAATAAACTATGCAAACATGACATGGATCATAGGATAAATATTATAGCATCAAACACCATGTTTACATAGGACGGTACAGAGGTGTGTAGGAGGATGAACCACTGCATAATAGGAGGATTTGGTGATGGAGATAGCGGTGAAGATAGCGGAGATGAGCAGCGAGGGGCGCGGGGGACACCCTACCGCCGGCATCATGGGGGAGCGCCGCCTCTTGGCCCCCTTCCTTCATGGCTTCATGGGAGCCCTCCCCTATGGAGATGGGATCCATGGGGGAGGCAAAAATGTGGCTCTGGTGGCTGCAAATTCGTGGGTGGAGGTGTCCCCCACGAGCTAGGGTTCCTCCCTTTATATAGTATCTCGGATTTCTGTCTCCCTATCTTGGCCACAGTAATTCGGGCCTAACTCAGCCATCCGGACCTGGAATCAGGTGAATTTTATATCCAGAACGTTTGCCATGAAATTCCCTACAACTTTGTAGTTAAAGAGTTTTCCGTTTAACGCCGTCTTCAACCCGTAATGTGAACATCTTCGAAAAGAGTTCTGGCACATATTTATGCAAAGTTCCAATTTGACTCCAACAAGGTTTCCACTTGTATTCTTGGTAATTCTTGCACATCAAAGTGTAAACAAGAACATTGTGCACTTTTGCAACTATTAGTAGGTTAGTCCAAATAAATCATAAAAGTGCCACAAATTATAGACAGAACATATACCAATTGGTGTAAAACAAGCATGGAGCATAAAAAATTATAGATACGTTTGCAACGTATCAAGTCCTTCATCTGGTGATTAGAAACTCTCTTCCCATCCAAATACGCATAGTGAATGCGAAAGGGGCCCTGAAGCATGTCTTCTACCGACGGGCCAGAGTACTTTGGATTTTATTTTCCTCGACTGCTTCTGTCTTGAAACTCCCTGCTTTTCGCAGCCTTCCTCGTCCCTTCTTTCATATCCTGCGACTATCTAATTTCGCCTTGTGCGGCTGTCCTCATTGTGAGACCTTCGCCTTTGCCAGCTTGCTCTATCAACTTCTGGCGAACGTGCCCTTTTGTTGTTTTACGCGTCTTCTCCATCGGCGAATCTATTTGCTACTTCCATTAGTTCCGACACTGTCTTGCGCTTTGTTCTCCCTAACACATGTTTGACTTTCATTGTTTCATTTTTCATGATCTTTCGTTTGTGTTCTTTTTCATGTTATAACATGGTTGCTAAGTTTCTTCTATCAAGATTATGTATTTCATGCTCATGTTTTAAGTTCTTTTGATCTCAGCACTCAATGCTTACATAGATGATCAAGATTGTGTTGGTGCATGTCACCTCAAAAATTATTCTTTTGTTATCACTTACCTACTCGAGGACGAGCAGGAGTTAAGCTTGGGGATGCTTGATACGTCTCAAACGTATCTATAATTTTTGATGCTCCATGCTTGTTTTACACCATTTGTTTCATGTTTTGTTTACACTTCGTGGCATTTTTATGCGTTTTTCGGAACTAACCTATTGACAAGATGCCACTAGTGCCAGTTCCCTGTTTTCTGCTGTTTTTGTGTTTCAGAAAAGCTACACAGGAAATATTCTCGGAATTGGATTAAACGAAGACCGAAACTCCTATTTTTCCCGGACGAAGGATGAGGACTGAAAGAGAGCCGGAGGGGGGCCAGAGGGCATGCTCACCATGGGGTGGCGCGCCCCCTGGCCCGCGCAGCCCTATGGTGAGGTGGCCCTGGTCCACTTCTGACGCCGCCTCTTCGCCTATATAAAGCCTTGGGACGAAAAACCATAAATCGATCGGTGATTTTCGAGAAAGAGTTCTGCAGCTCAGCCGCCGCCACCGATGAATTTTGGGGGACAGAAGTCTCTGTTCCGGCACCTTGCCGGGACGGGGAAGTGCCCCCGGAGCCATCTCCATCGACGCCATCGCCTCCTCCACCGTCTCCATCGACTTCACTGCCATCTCCTCCAACCTTGCTGTCTCCTATGATGAGGAGGGAGTAGTTCTCCCCCGGGGCTGAGGGCTCTACCGGTAGCTATGTGGTTCACCTCTCTCTCCCATGATGTGATCTTTATGTGATCGTGAGCTTTGTATCTAGTTGAATTGGTAGATGCTATTATTCAGATATTATGCTACTCCCGTGCTTTATTATTGTAAACTCTGGATACACCTTGTATCGTAATGTGAAGGTGACTAGTGTGCGCATTATGTGTGTCTTTTTGGTTAATGTCTCTATGAATTGTTGGTGTTTGTTAGAACCATCTAGTGCGTTTATGGTGATAGTGTGGGATAATCTAGTTTGGGGAAATGCGAACTTTGAGGAGTGCTTCATAGCCCTACGCATGATTAATGTTTGTTTTACATTGGAGAGTAGTTTAGAGTGGCATATTGAAGTTAGTATCTATTGGTTCAATTATGTTATTTTGTTGAGAGTGTCCACTAGTGAAAGTATGATCCCTAGGCCTTGTTTCCAAGCATTGCACACCGTTTACATTCAGTTTTGTTATATGTTTGCTCGCAGTGATATTTATTTCAGATTACATTTACTACTTATAATCATCACTACTACTTGTATTTCACTATCTCTTCGCCGAACTAGTGCACCTATACATCTGACAAGTGTATTGGGTGTGTTGGGGACACAAGAGACTTTCTGTATCGTAATTGCAGTGTTGTTTGAGAGGGATAGCTTTGACCTCTTGATACGTCTCCAACGTATCTATAATTTTTGATGCTCCATGCTTGTTTTTACACCATTTGCCTACTGTTTCGTTACACTTCGTGGCACTTTTATGCATTTTCCGGAACTAACCTACTAACAAGTCACCACTGTGCAAGTTCCCTGTTTTCTGCTGTTTTTGTGTTTCAGAAGCGCTACAAAGGAAATATTCTCGGAATTGGACGAAACAAGTTCCTGAAGTCTTATTTTTCTAGGAAGCTTCCAGTGATCCGAAGAGGAGACGGAGAGGGTCCACAGGCCACCCTCACACAAGGGTGGCGCAGCCCAACCCCTGGCCGCGCCCCCTATGTGTGAGGATGCCTGGGTCCACTTCTGACGATGCCCCTTCACCTATAAAAACCCCCCGACGGGAAAAACCTAAGTACCCGATCAATTTTCCAGAAATACATCGTGATCCGCCGCCGTCGTCGACCCGAGATCGGGAGGGTCCAGAAGCTCTTCCCGGCACCCTGCCGGAGAGGGGAATCGCCACCGGAGGTCTTCTTCATCGCCATGCTTGCCTCCGGAGTGATGAGTGAGTAGTCTACCTTGGACTATGGGTCCATAGTAGTAGCTAGATGGTTGTATCCTCCACCATGTGCTTCATGTTTAGATCTCATGAGCTGCCCTACATGATTGAGATCACCGTTATGTAATTCTACATTTTTGGTTTGTTGGGATCTGATGAATATTGGTGTTATGATTGAGTTGCTATACTGAATTATATCTTATGTTATCTCTATGTTGTTTATGATCTTGCATGCTCTCCGTTGTTAGTAGCTATCTTGGCCGAGTAGTTGCTAGTGACTCCAAGAGGGGGTATTTATGCTCGATAGTGGGTTCATGCCTCTATTTAACCTGGGGGAGTGACAGAAACCTCTAAGGTTGTAGATGTGCTGTTGCTACTAGGGAGAAAACAACATTCATATGATCAAGGGCATATGCTTTGTTTACATTACACACTTTGCTTAATGCAATTATCTGTTGTTCGCAACTTAATACTAATGGGGTGTTCGGATGATATCCCCGTGAGTGGATTTATAGTCATAGATGCAGTTGGATGGCGGTCTATGTATTTTGTTGTAAGGCCCAGAGTAAATCGCATAGTGATCTTCTTGACATATCACGTTTATCTTTATTCTATCAATTGCCCAACTGTAATTTGTTTACCCAGCATGTGTTATTTTATGGAGAGACACCACTAGTGAACTGTGGATCCCGGTCCTATTTCCATCATATTGCTATCACCTGTTTACTTTACTCGCACTGTTTACTTTACTCGCATACTTTCACTGCTTTCCACTCGATACGCTCATACCCTTTGTTTCAAGCAAACTGGTGAGATTGACAACCTCATCGCAAGTTGGGAACAAAGTATTTGGTTGTGTTGTGTGCAGGTTCCACGTTGCTGCTAGCAAAGCAAAGCTTGGACGAGGCGCCATATATAAATTGTCCGAAGCTGTCGCGAAGCTTGCAAGCATCACCTTCAGTCCTTTGTCTCTCCTCTCCTGATCGACAAACCTTGGTTTCTTAACTGAGGGAAAATCTTGCTGCTATATTCATCACACCTTCCTCTTGGGGTTCCCATCAGGCTGGTCATCAACCACGCATCACCTCTTCCTCCCTGAGTTCGATAAACCTTGGGTGATCCAGTTAAGGGAAACTTGCTGCTGTTCTACAAACCTCTGCACTTGGAGGCCCAACACTGTCTACAAGGATAGAAGCGTGCGTAGACATCAAGCTCTTTTCTGGCGCCGTTGCCAGGGAGGTAAGGTAAAAGGTACTCACATCCTCTGGTTACTAAGTCTTTTAGTTGCTGGTGAGTGCTCGAAGTTATTTCCTTTAGATTCTGCAATTATATCTTTTTGTTTCTTGTTTTTATTTTTACTAGTTAGGCTTAATGGAAAATAAAGAGTTTTCAAGTATCTTTCCTGAGTTTAGACTTGAAGTGTTTGAAAAACCTTTGGATCTTTATTCGCATAGCAATGTTATTTGTATGAATTCTTTGAACACCATTATTGCTAATGTTATAGAAAGGTCTAAGCTTGGGGAAGCTAGTTTTGATAAGCATGATATTTTTAGTTCCCCAGCTTTAGTGGAGAAAATTCGCTCTGATGATATTTTATCTCCCATATGTGATGTTTCTAATGATGTTTGTGATCCTCATTCCTTTAAAATACCTATGAAAATTGTTGAATGTGCTTTGAATAACTGCTATTTAGGGGATGGAACTGTCCATCCTGGTGATCATTTGCTCTTTATACATGAATTATGAGAGTTGTTCAAGGGTGCAGGTATTTCTATAGGTGAAGTTAAGAGGAAGCTATTCTCTTTATCACTAAGGGGCACAGCTACGGAATGGTATAAGACGCTGAAGGATGACCGATCTATTGGTTGGGAGGTAATTGTACCTCTCTTTTATTCTAAATTCTATCCTTCTAGTGAGGTTCATAAAGATATGAATTATATTTATATTTTCATCCCCACTGATGGAGAAAGCATTGCCCAAGCGTGTGGAAGATTGAAGTCACTAATGCTCAAATGTCCCCTTCATGAGCTTCCCTGTAATGTTGTTATTAATAATTTTTATGCAAGGCTTTCAGGATATTACAAGGACTATCTAGATGCATGCTTTGATGGGTCTTTCACAAGCAAGGATGTTGATGTCAAGTGGGATCTGCTTGAAACAATTCAAAGCAATATCGAAGATTGGGATAGCAACAAAGGTAAAGGATCAGGTATAAATTATGAGTATGATTGCATTAAGTCTTTCACTGAAACTGCTGATTTTCAAGAGCTTAGTGCTAAATATGGTCCTGATCCTCAAATTATGGTTGATTGTTTTAGAGCCTTTGCTTCCCATATTAACGTTCCTAAGGGAAATGGGGACATGTATCATGAACCTTTTAAAGACACTTGCATGGAAAATGAAATTGTTATTGATGATTGCAATGAACATGCTCAAGCTTCTGAAAGTACTATTTCTTATAAGCATGTTAATTTTTGTGGAGTACTTAGACCTTGTGAACAGAGTCATGACAAGGAAGATTATTGTATCCACCACAGGAATGAAGAAACCCAAATGTGGGATAAGGCTCTTGATGAGTTTGGTGAAACGGTTTGTGCCCTTTATCCTTTTATTTGTGAACTTTGCCATGAAAAGGGTCATTTTAATTTTCAATGCTCAGGCCATAGTAGTGACCTTTCTAATCGAATGAGTACCGCAAGTTTGTATTTTGATGATAAGATCACTCTCAATCAGCATGATGATCTTACTTTATTTTTGGGGTGTGAAGAGTTATCTAAAAAAACTTCTTTGGTAGATATGAGTTCTTTTGATACTATTAGCATCCTACGTGGTTGCCATCTTTATTGTGTTAAAGATTGTTGCACAAATACTTACATTAAAAATGTTATAAAAGAGGATGCTTTACCAAAATATAACAGGTCTAATTTGTGTTTCCATCTTATTAACAAAGAGGAGGAATCCTCCAAAGTTTCTTCCGTCGTTTCTGTCAGTAAACCAGATTATGCGGAGAAGCTTCGTTTCAAGCCTCTCCCTCCTAAAGAAGAGAGTAAGAAGAAGAAGAAGAAGAGGAGTAAAAGGAGAGAGGAAACAGTATCTTCCCCAAAGCATATTGCTCCTATTTTAGTTTTTGATGAATCTGAACTCGATGATGTTCTTATGCCTGTTACCTATATTAGTGATCATGATTGGGAAAAGCACTCTACTTTTGATATTGAAAATCTTTTTGGTACCAATTTTGAAAATTATGAGGGTAATAATTGTTGTACCATTAGTGCTACTCATGTTCCTTCCAATGATGATATGTTTACATATGAATACACTTTGGAAGATAGTTATTCTATTGCTTATGATGATTACCATGATGAGTATAATATTTTCAGTTCACCTACCATTGAGGAGGAAGCAAGATATGATTACAATACGCCTCCTATTTTTGATGATTATGGTAATGAGAATAGTTATGTTGGTGAATTTGCTCCTACTACGATTGTTCATATGGGGAGTATTAATTCTTTTATGCATGTGGCTCATGATAAGGATGTTTTATGTGATAGTTATATTGTTAATTCTATTCATGATGCTACTGAAAGTTATTATGAGAGAGGGAAACATGGTTTGATGGATCTCAACAATATTGAGTTTCCCCTCTTTTTGTTGGAATTCTTGAAGATGTACTTATTTTGCCTTCCCATGATTGTTACTATGTGCCTCGTTGATTTATTTTCTTACAAGATTCCTATGCATAGCAAGTGGTTTAGATTTAAATGTGTTTTATATTTGCTTTTTGATGCTCTCTCTTGCTTCAAGTTCTTATATGGCGCCTTTGCCTTAAGTTCTTTTATGGCGCCTACATGAGCATCTTTTCAAATCACTGCGCCTAGCTCAAAGGCGTTAAAGAAAAGCACACTTGGGAGATAACCCAATGTTTTACTTTCAGTACTTTTTCTTTTATTTGAGCCTTGGAAGTTATTACTACTGTAATAACCGCTCCTTATCATTTTTATTTTGTTGTTGTGCCAAGAAGAACCTCTAAGTTGAGCGAGGTAAGATTTGGGGAAGTTGCTTTCCTAAAATAAATTTCTGCGCTGCACCGTAAAAATTCATGAAATTCTCAGAATATCTTTTTGATTTGAAATTTCTTGAGCATATGTCCCAGGTTATATCCAAACTTTCATTAGTTTTGTACTTTTTGATTTGAGCAACAGAAGGTCCTCTAAAAAAATCGACCTTTAACAGCTATTCTGTTTTGACAGATTTCTGCCACTATTTGTGTTTGCCTCTCGATCGCTTTCTTTTTGAGTTCTTTTGATCACGGAACTTTTGAGGAAGTTGCTACAGTAGTATATGCTTTATATGTGGTGATTTTGATTTTGAAACTGAACCAAAAAGGGTTGATTCACTATTATGTTTATGCTAACGTTGCTAATAGAATAGTGTGAAGTTTTGTATGAAGGAAGTTTTCAAGTGTAGGGAATGGAGAATGATGAGATGAGATGAAGAATGGACAAAAGCTCAAGCTTGGGAATGCCCATGTCACCCCATGAAATATCCAAGAGGTACAAGCGTCAAAGCTTGGGGATGCCCCCGAGGCACCCCTTCTTCATCGGCAAAAATCAGGTCACCTTTCAAGACACTATATTTTAATTGCTTCATATTCTATGTGTTTTTCTTGGAGCGTCAGTTCTTTTTGCTTTCAGTTTTCTTTCGTTTTGGTTCCTGCAATAAATGGTTGGATAACATCATGTTTGTTTTGGAGAGAGACTTACTCTGATTTTTATTGCCAAGAACACTCTAGTTTTCACTCTTATCGTTCAACGAGTGTTCTCTTTTTCTCGAACTATGTTTAGCTTTTGTTTTTCGCCTTGATTTTTGTTCAGATCTTGTTTTTTCTTTGCATCAAGGTGTATTTACACCACCGATCTATGTTGGGTTTCATCAAAAGGGTTGTCTCAAAAAGGTTTGAATGGTGTTGGAAAAGACAAAAAGTTTCATGCAAAAGTGGTACAAAAAGGAGCTTGTTTAGACTATGGCTTAGACTTGTGCATGCCATGCTTGATGTCATTTTGATAGTATGCTTAGTAGTTTTTGCTGTAGCATGACTTGTCTCAAATGACTAAGATTGCTTAATGAGCCTTTAGAAAAATCATGCGTTGTTTTTATTATATGGAAGCATTCATTTGGTTTTCTCCTTGATGCTTTATTTGGGTTGACTTGGCGCATGCTTACAACATGGTTGACTCTTACAAAGTCGCCATAAGCCTCTATGATCATTTGCTTTTTGACTTGTGATGCCACTTTATGCTTCTTTTAATGATGTTTTGTCGCTATGCATGATTATGGCCGTTATTGCTCTCTTAGTTGGTCGCTCCCAGTCTTTTGCTAGCCCTCATTTTGTACTGAGTATGAGCTCTACTCATGCATCCAACTCCCAAAAACCAAGTTATTCTAAAGTGTCCACTATAAATTCCTATGCATGGTATTTGCAAGCCATTCCAAGTAAATTTTCATGTGCTACCTTTTAAAAAACCTTCAAAATAATTCTCATTTTGTGACACTGTTTTCAGCTCATGGGGATGTAGTGGTCGGATTTGCTATCTTCCATATTGTTTTATTCCAAAAAGAAAAAAAAAGAAAAAAAGAAAACAAAAAAGGCACTCCTCCATGGTATGTGAATGTTGGTGGGCACCCGATGGAATCGGTTAGCCATGGTTTGTGAAAGGAAAAACGTGGGGAGGTGTGCCAAGCTTTATAAAAGAGCACCAAAGTGCCAATCTCTCTCTCAAAAACTTGCTCATTTTTCTATGGAAGATAGTAAGAACCCCATTGCTAGTCGTTGACGAAGACAACCACCTCTCAAAACAAATTTTTATCTCTCTGTTTTACAAATCAAAACCTCTAGCACATGTTTAATCCCTGCTTCCCTTTGTGAAGGGCCTTTCTTTTGTTGGAATTATGCCCTAGAGGCAATAATAAAGTTGTTATTATTATAATTCTTGTTCATGATAATGTTTATATTCCATGCTAGAATTGTATTAAGCGGAAACTTTAATACTTGTGTGGTTTATGAACAACACCATGTCCCTAGTACGCCTCTATGGACTAGCTCATTGATTAATGATGGTTAAGGTTTCCTAACCACAGAAATGAGTTGTCAATTAATAATGAGATCATGTCATTAGGAGAATGATGTGATGGACAGACCTAAATAAAGCACAACAATTAGATCGTGTCATTGTGTTCATCTTTGCGAAGCTTTTTCCTATGTCAAGTATTGTATTCCTTAGACCATGAGATAATGCAACTCCCTAGTGCCGGAAGAGAGCTTTGAGGTTATCAAACATCATCCTATGAAAGGGTGATCATAAAGGTGTCTCTCAGGCGATCGGAAAGTACTTGTTGGGTTGTATGTATCGAGATGGAATTTGTCCATCCCGAGTCAGAGCGATATACTTCGAGCCCACTCGGTAATCAATATCAACACCGCTTGCAAGCACGTGGTTAAGGAGGTAATCACAAAGTGATATTGGATTACAGAATGAGTAAAGTACTTGCTGTGAACGAGATTGAACTAGGTATGCAGATACCGACGATCGAATCTCGGGCAAGTAAAATATCGCGTGACGAAGGGAATACATATATGGGATTAATTGAATCCTAGCATCGTGGTTCATCTGATATGATCATCGATGAATATGTGGGAGTCAATATGGGTTTCTAGATCCCGCTATTGATTATTGATAGAAGATTATGTCTGCATATTCTCGAACCCGTAGGGTCACACACTTAACGTGCATCGATGCTAGGATAGAATGGATAATTGGTTATTGAGTTTTTGTTCCGAGTCTCAGATGAGATCCTGGACATCACAAGAGGTTCCGGAATGGTCCGGAGAATAATATTCATATATAGGAAATCAGTTTTTGGATTCCGGAAAAGTTTCAGAGTTTATCGGTATTGTACCAGAATGTTCTAGAAGGTTCCGGGGTGGGGCCATTGTGGGCCCACTTGACGGAGGCCTGCGTGGGCCTGAGGGGAAGTGTCCTGGCCACTTGGGCCAGGCACACCATGCCCCAAAGGGCCCAGCTGGCCAAGCCCAAGGGGAAACCCTAGGGCAAATGTTCTAGAAGGAGGGGGGAAACTTGCCCCCCACTCCTCCCCCTTTGGCCGCCGGCCTAAGGCTTGGAGGAGGGGCCAAGCTGGCCGCCCAGCCTCCTATATAAGGGAGGGCTGGGGCGCAGCCTCCCTCTCTCCCAACCCTAGCCGCCGGCCTAACTGCTGCCCCCCACTTCCCTCTCTCGCGACTGCACGTAGGCGAAGCCCTGCTGCAGAAATTCTCCACCATAAGCACCACGCCGTCGTGCTGCTGATCCAATCTATCTCTCCACCATACTAGCTAGACCAAGGAAGGAGGAGACATCGCTGCACCGTATGTGTGCATCTCTCGGAGGCGTCGCCACTTGCGGCGTTGGATCGGATCGGATCGGATCGGATCGCGAGAAGGAGACGGCTAGTACGACTACATCATCCACGTTCTGTTGAACGTTTCCGCTGTGCGAATTCTTCAAGGGTATGAAGATCTCATCTATCTCTCTCGTTGATTACATCTCCTAGATTAGATCTTGGCTTTCTTGTTTGCATCCGTAGGAATTTTTTTGATTTACTATGCTGCGAAATCCTTCGGTGGTATCAGAGCTAGATCTATGCGTAGATGTGTTTGACGAGTAGAACGCAACATGCTTGTTTCAGGCGTTGATGTTTTCTATTGCAAACCTCTTTGTTGTGTATTTCTTATGGCACGGCATAGTGAGATCGAAGCGGTCCATGCCAACTTTACGCGACCTCATTCGCGAGACCGGCTCCGCACTTGACGTGTGGCTTGTTCCACACATGCGGCTGGTGGATGCCAGTTTCTCTCACTATAGTAGTCATGAGATTTACAAGGGATGTTAGCAACCATAATATCACCGTTGTGGCTATTCCTAGGTAAGAATCATTCTTAACTTGTTACTCCCATAAGCCATGTAAAACATGCAACAACAAAGTAGAGGCGTCTAACTTGTTTTTGCAGGGAGTGTTTTGTGATATGGTATGGCCACAAGATGTGATGTGATATATGTGATGTATGCGATGATCATGTTTTATAATATTTCACGACTTTCATGTCGATAAGTTCACAACCGGCAGGAGCCATATGGTTGTCTTTATAATTGTGTATGACCCGCGTGTCAACTTCTTATACGCCATGTAATAGCTTTACTTTATCGCTAAGTAGTTAGCAATAGTTGTAGTTGCTATTCATGGTGGAGGCAATCATGGTGGAGTGATGGAGATCATGCCGGCGCGCACAAGATGGAGATCATTGCGCGGAGATTGGCTATACCATGTCACATAAAATTATATGCATGTGATGTTTATCTTTTTATGTATCTTATTTTGCTTTGATCGCGACATTAGCATTATAAGATGATTCCTCACTTAAAGATCAAGATAAAATTGTGTTCTCCCCATGTATGCACCGTTGCGAAAGTTCGTCGTTTTGAAGCATCTCGTGATGATCGGGTGCTATAAACTCTACGTTCATATACAACGGGTGCAAGCCAGTTTTGCACATGCGGAAATTCTTGGGTTTGACTTGACGAGCCTAGCATGTACAGACATGGCCTCAAAACACATGAATCGAAAGGTTAAACATGAGTCATATGAATGATATGATCGAAACTTTGTTGTCCACCATTGAAACCACATCTCTTCTCTTGAAGAACGGATTAGGTGTGGTGAATTTGGATTGTGTTCACTAAACAACTTGAGGGATGTTGAATTTAGTGGGAGTTCATCTAGTAATTTGATTAAGTTGAACTAGTTATCATGAACATAGTCTAAATTGTACTTGCAATGTTGTAGATCAAATGGCTAAGACCAACTTCAACTTCAACATGTTTGGTGAGAAAGAAAAGCTTAAAAACAATGGGTTTAACTTCACCAACTGGTTTCGTAATCTGAGGATCATTCTCGTTGGCGGACAAAAGGCCTATGTACTTGAGGAAGCGCTAGTTAACCCCCCTGCTGCAATAGCGAAAACTGAAGAACTTGCTGACTTCAATTCTTGTAGAGATGATTATGATGCGATTATGAGTACCATGTTGTTTGCTATGGAACCGGAGCTTCAAAATTGTTTTGAGGAGTACTGTGGGCCTTATGAGATACTTGAGGAACTGAAAACCATGTTTCAGACTCAAGCCCGTGAGAGATACGAGATCTCTGAGAAGTTCTTTAACTGCAAGATGGAGGAAGGGAGTTCCGTTAGTGAGCACGCCATTAAGATGTCGGGCTACACTCAACGCCTTGAGCAGCTGGATTGCAAGATTCCAGAAGAGCTCAAGATTGACAGAGTTCTGCAATCACTCCCTCCTAGCTACAAAGGCTTTGTAGTTACTCACAATCAAATTGGTTCCACTGATACGATCACTGAGCTCTTCTCTAAGCTGAAAACTGCGGAGGTGGATATCAAGAAAGATAATCATGTGTTGATGGTCAACAAGACCACTAGCTTCAAGAAAGCTAAGGGTGCAAAGGGATCCTTCAAGAGAGGTAGCGGCAAGCGTGTTGCCCCTACTGAGAAGAAGCTCAAGTCTGGTCCTAAGCCGGACGTTGAGTGCTTCTATTGCAAGGACAAGGGTCACTGGAAACGCAACTGTCCGAAGTACTTAGCGGACAAGAAGGCTGGCACCATCAAAGGTATATTTGATATACATGTTATTGATGTCTACCTTACTAGCGCGCGTTGTAGTGCCTGGGTATATGATACTGGTTCAGTTGCTAATATTTGTAACTCGAAACAGGAGCTACGGAATAGACGGCGGCTAGCAAGGGATGAGGTGACGATGCGCGTCGGCAATGGATTAAAAGTTGATGTGATGGCCGTCGGCACGCTCTCCTTAGTCTTACCTTCGGGATTAGTTTTAAACCTTAATAAGTGTTATTATGTGCCTGCGTTGAGCATGAACATTATATCTAGATTGTGTTTATTGCAAGACGGTTATTCATTTAAGTCAGAGAATAATGGTTGTTCTATTTATATGAATAACATCTTTTATGGTCATGCACCTGTTGTGAATGGTTTATTTCTTCTGAATCTCGAAAGCAATGAAACACACATCCATAACATTGAGGCTAAAAGATGCAAAGTAGATAGTGATAATCCAACTTATTTGTGGCACTGCCGTCTAGGTCATATTGGCGTAAAACGCATGAAGAAACTCCATTCTGATAGACTTTTGGAGTCTCTTGATTTTGAATTATTTGACACGTGCGAGCCATGCCTCATGGGCAAGATGATTAAAACCCCGTTCTCTGGAATAATGAAGCGAGCAACAGACTTATTGGAAATCATACATACCGATGTGTGTGGACCAATGAGTATTTCGATGCGCGGTGGATATCGCTATTTTCTCACTTTTACTGATGACTTAAGTAGATATGGGTATGTCTATTTAATGAAACATAAATCTGAAACGTTTGAAAAGTTCAAAGAATTTCAAAATGAAGTGGAAAACCATCGTAACAGGAAAATTAAATTTCTACGATCCGATCGTGGAGATGAATATTTGAGTTATGATTTTCTCACGCATCTTAAAGCAAGCGGAATCGTTTCGCAACTCACGCCACCTGGAACACCACAGCGCAATGGTATGTCTGAAAGCCGGAATCGAACTCTATTAAATATGGTTCGATCGATGATGTCTCTTACAGATTTTTCGTTATCATTTTGGGGTTATGCATTAGAAACCGCTGCATTCACTTTAAATAGGGCACCATCTAAATTTGTTGAGACGACACCGTATGAACTATGGTTTGGTGCTAAACCTAAGCTGTCGTTTCTTAAAGTTTGGGGATGCGAAGCTTACATCAAGAAGTTGATGCCGGACAAGCTCGAACCCAAAGCGGAGAAATGTGTCTTCGTAGGATACCCTAAGGAAACGATTGGGTATACCTTCTACCACAGATCCGAAGGCAAAGTCTTTGTTGCTAAGAACGGATCCTTTCTTGAGAAGGAGTTTCTCTCGAAAGAAGTGAGTGGGAGGAAGGTAGAGGTAGACGAGGTTATTGAACCTTCTCTCGTGTTGGAGAGTAGCGCAGCACCCGAAGTTGTTCCGGCGCCGCCTGCACCAATAGGAGAGGAAGCTAATGACGAGGATCATGAAACTTCGAACGATGCTACTACTGAACTTCGCAGGTCGACAAGGTCGTGTGCCATTCCTGAATGGTACGGCAACCCTGTCTTAACTGTCATGTTGTTAGACAACAATGAACCTGCGAACTATGAGGAAGCAATGATGAGCCCAGACTCTGAGAAATGGCCAGAGGCCATGAAATTCTAATTGGGATCCATGAGCGAAAACAAAGTATGGACTTTGGTGGACCCTCCTAGCGACCGTAAGACCGTTGAGTCCAAATGGATTTTCAAGAAGAAAATGGACGCAGATGGTAATGTTACCTGTCTACAAGGCTCGGCTTGTCGCAAAAGGTTTTCGGCAAGTTCAAGGTGTTGACTACGATGAGATTTTCTCTCCTGTAGCGATGTTTAAGTCCATTCGGATTTTATTAGCAATTGCTGCATTTCATGATTATGAAATTTGGCAGATGGATGTCAAGACTGCGTTCCTCAATGGCAACATTGACGAAGAGTTGTATATGAGGCAGCCCGAAGGTTTTGTCGATCCTAAGGATGCTATTAAAGTGTGCAAACTTCAGCGTTCCATTTATGGGTTGAAGCAAGCATCCCGGAGTTGGAACCTTCATTTTGATCAAGTAATCAAGAGTTTTGGATTTGTTCCAAATTGCTACGAAGCTTGTGTCTACAAGAAAGTGAGTGGGAGCTCGGTGACATTTTTAGTACTATATGTGGATGACATATTGATTATTGGAAATGACATCGGTAAGCTTAACGATGTGAAGAGTTATTTGAATAAATGTTTTTCAATGAAAGACCTAGGAGAAGCTGCTTATATATTAGGCATCAAAATCTATAGAGATAGACAAAGACGCCTAATAGGTTTAAGCCAAAGTACATACCTGGACAAAGTTCTGAAAAGGTTCACAATGGATAAAGCAAAGAAAGGTTCATTGCCCATGTTGTCAGGAAAGATATTGAGCAAGGCTTAGTGTCCAGCTACGGTAAAAGATAGAGAGACTATGAGCAAAGTGCCATATGCCTCGGCCATAGGTTCTATCATGTATGCCATGCTGTGTACTAGACCGGATGTGTCCAATGCTCTTAGTTTGACGAGCAGATACCAAAGTGATCCAGGAGTGGAACACTGGATAGCCGTAAAGAACATCCTAAAGTATTTAAATAGGACTAAAGAAATGTTCTTGGTCTATGGAGGTGATGAGGAGCTCGTCGTAAAAGGTTACGTCGACGCTAGCTTTGACACCGACCCGGATGATTCTAAATCTCAGACTGTCGGTGTTCTGGATACCGGGGTATCCTGGTCCACCTGCCCCTGGGCCCCGTCATCGGCCCATCTTCAGAATCAACAACCCAAGCTGCGGAGAAGACCCTCACGAGGAGGCGCCTCGTGAGGAGAACGACGACCAAAACTGCTAAGGACCAGAAGACCTCCTCACGAGCCCCTGCTGGTGAGGAGAGGAAGCACGCCCACGTCAGCTCAGCACGTTTGCGTGCAGAGCAAGAGGATAACGGGCAGAAGATCGCGTACCGCCCACGCTACCCCCGACAGGGAGGAGACCAACTTTCGCTGTGCCTGCCCAAAGCGGCACAGTGGTTGTTGGCCACCCCCCTAAAAATAGCGTGGATGGTGCAGGGCGCCAGAGGAGGACGTCAGCTTCCTCCACCCACTCCTGTGGACCGGCGCCACTACTCTACGAAGACCATGTCTACAGAAGAGTGTAGTCTACAGCTGTCCACCCTCCTTGGCCGTATGTGTGGCAACCCCTTCCCCAAGAAGATAAGGGGAAGGAGGACCTTGGCGCTATAAAAGGAGGGGAGGCCACCCCTTAGAGGGGATCGGATCTTCTGGAGGCTGCTAGCTGGGCACGCAGGTTCTTCAACCTCTGGCCAGCTAGAGCTTTGTAACCAAGGCCTTGTACTCCTCGCGAGGTGTCGCGTTGCAATACAAGAATGCAGGAAGTAGGGGTTTTACCTCACCACGAGGGCCCTGAACCTGGGTAAGGCTCGGTGTCTCTCTCTGCAGTGCGTTGTGCGTTCGACGACTCGAGGCTTCCGTCCCCGTGCTTCGCTGCGATCCGAGATCTCACACGTTCAGCCCCCTGCGTTCGAATCTTTGGGTCCGTCACGTGGTACCCTGTGTTCTTGCGACACGAAATCCATCGACATTTGGCGCGCCAGGTAGGGGGCTGTGGTGTGTTTTCTCCAAGATCTGCTTCGACATGGCCGACGCCAACGCGAGGCTCGAGCGTCTTCGCCGTCGCAACGCTGCTCGGGGACAAACCGAGCCCATCTTCCGTCGTCGTGAAGCTTCGGCCGAGGAGGAAGAGGAGGAAGATCTGGAGTCCTCCTACCTCCCGTCCGGGCGTACAAAGCCTTCGCTCTCCTTCACCGCCACCGCCACTTCTCGCGCTCGTTCTGGGAGTCAGCTGTCTCCTGCGCAGGCTCTCGCCATGGCGCAGGAGCTGCTGCGCTACCAACCCACCGACGATGGGCGTGAGGGGTGGCGCGCTTGAATCGCCGAGCTCATCGCCATCGCCAACGAAGACCCGGCCCAAGGAGGAGCCCAGGGCGCGGGAGATCCAGATCTGGCGGCGGGGCGTCGCGCCCCGGGCGCCGGAGATGGGAAGGCCAACAAGGCCAAGAAGGTGGTTTCCCGCACCGCATCTTCGCCGCGTGGGGAGCCCAGCTGTCAAATCGTCCAACGCGCTCCGGAAGACGCACGCGTCTCCCTTGAGCGCCGCTGTGAAAATCATGACCGTGCCATCGATGACATCGGCGAAGCTGGCAAGAACGTCAGGACCCCCGGCGACCCAATCTACAACCCCGGGTGTCTCGCCCTCACTCGCCAGCAACGCTACGTCGTCTGGCCTGACAAGTTCAAGCCAGACATCGGCGCGCGTTACGACGGGACCACCAACCCCGTCGAATTCCTCCAACTCTACGTCGTCGCCGTTCAGGCTGCGCGTGGGGATCAGCGTGCCATGGCAAATTGGTTCCCCATGGCCCTCAAGGACGCTCCGCGAACTTGGCTCATGAATCTTCCTCACGAATCCGTGACTTCATGGAAGGATTTATGCCGCCAGTTCGTGGCCAACTTCATGCCCATGTACGAGCGCCCCGCTACCAAGAACGATCTTAAGGCGGTGCGTCAGTACAAGGGCGAGACGCTTCGTCAGTACATCCAGCGCTTCAGCCAGATGAGGAACAAGATCCCCAGGATCTCCAACGAGGAGGTCATCTCCGTGTTCTCCACGGGTGTCTCCGACATCAAGATGAGGGAGAAGCTGTCCGTGAATGATGAGTTGACTTCCGTTGTCAGGCTCTGCGAGATCGCCGACCGCTGCGCCAAGGCCGAGGAAGGGAGGCTCTTCATGCATAACTTGCCGGAGGAGCCTCCCCCTAAGCCAAAGTCCAAGGACTCCAAGCGAAAGGAGGCGGCTGTCCTTGCGGCGGAGCCAGATCATAAGCAATGCCGCGGGGACCACACCGAGCGCGACAAGGGGCGACGTCGCCGCTACTGCGTTCTCCACAAGAAGGACACCCACAATACCGACGATTGTTGGTTTGTCCGGAAGTTTCATGAAGAAAATGGCGTCTCCAAGCGCCGCGGGGGTGGCCGCAACTACGACAAGAGTGGATCCCGGGGCGATCGCCGCGACGACGACCGCGAGGAAAGTCGCCGCCGCGAGGGTCTGTCTCGAGCCGATCCCGAGCCGCTGCCGCTACCCCCACCAGCAAACGATCGTCGGGAGGAGAACCAGGGGGGCTATCAAGAGCCGCGAGACTTCGCCGCTTGCCTCCTGGGTGGAGCTCAGGCTCCTTTGTCTAACCGACACTTCAAGCAGCTGTCACGAGAGATCGCAGCAGCACAGCCCAACGTCGGCAACCGCCTAATGAAGTGGTCAACGTGCAAGATTGGCTTCGATGAGGAGGACCATCCGGCTTCCACTAGGGGCGTGGGCACAATTCCTCTCTTGTGCACGCCAACCATCAACAACGTCGCCGTCAATCGCACTCTCATCGACGGAGGGGCGGGCCTCAACATCATCTCAGTTGAGATCTTCGAGAAGATGCAGGTGCCGTACCACCGGCTCATGCCAACCCGACCATTCTTCGGGGTAACCGAAGGTTCTACAATGCCAATCGGGCAAGTACGCCTGCCCGTCACCTTCGGCACCCGGGACAACTACAGGACGGAAAGCCTCGACTTCGACGTCGCCTACATCGCACTGCCGTACAATGCCATCCTCGGCTACCCAGCCCTGGCAAGGTTTATGGCAGCGACGCACCATGGCTTCAACGTCCTCAAGATTCCGGGTGCTAACGGCACAATCACCGTGCGCTGCAATGAGAAGGACGCTCTCCGATCAGTGGAGCATGTTTACCGTGAGGCCGCCACCATGTTCCCCGCCGACGAAGATCTACTGGAACACTCCGGCGACCTCGCAAGGAAGAAGCAGCTCGTATCCCAAGAACGGGCTGCAGCGAAGAAGGCCTCTCTCGAGCCCCATCCGCTGGGTTCGACAGGGAAGAAGTTCGCCGCCTCAGCATCGCCTACTCCAAGCGAGGACCTGGTCCATCCAATGCTGGACATGAGCATTGGGGAAGCTGCGGTACCCTCAGGGAGGAGGCCCCAGTTCACCCAAGAGCGCTCTGCAACCAAGAAGGTCCCGCTTCAGGCTGGGGGCTGTGACAACTTCGTCACCGTCGGGGCAGGGCTTTCCCCCAAGTAGGAAAGCGCGCTCGTCACCTTCCTGCGGGCAAACTCTGACATGTTCGCTTAGACTCCGTCAGATATGCCCGGCGTTCCCAGGGAGGTGATTGAGCACCACTTAGCCGTGTGCCCTCAGGCACACCCCGTGAAGCAGAAGACTAGGAAGCAAGCGCAAGAGAAGCAGGACTTCATTGTCAAGGAGATAGAGAAGCTGAAGAAGGCCAAGCTGATACGCGAGGTAGCCCACCCCACCTGGATCGCGAATCCGGTGGTCATCCCAAAAGCAAATGGCAGTGGGCGCCTCTGCGTGGACTTCACAAGTCTCAACAAGGCCTACCCCAAGGATCCTTATCCGCTCCCGAGGATAGATCAAATCGTCGACTCCACCGCTGGCTGTGACCTCCTTTGCTTCTTGGATGCTTTCTCCGGCTATCATCAGATCAAGATGGCAAAGGAGGACGAGGAGAAGACCGCCTTCATCATGCCTTGTGGCGTGTATTGCTACGTCTGCATGCCCTTCGGTCTGAAGAACGCAGGAGCCACCTTCCAAAGGCTCATGCGCAAGGCCTTGGGGGCTCAGATGGGAAGGAACGCGGAGGCCTACGTCGACGACATCGTCGTCAAAACTCGCGAGGGTCACACCTGCATTGAGGATCTGGAGGAAACATTCGCCAACCTGAGAAAGGTAAACATCAAGCTCAACCCCGCCAAGTACGCCTTCGCCGTACCATCGGGAAAACTGTTGGGATTCCTCGTGTCCCATCGCGGGATAGAGGCGAACCCTGACAAGGTCAAGGCCATCGAAGAAATGCGTCCACCGCGCAGTCTCAAGGAGATGCAACGCCTCGCGGGGTGCATGGCAGCCCTGGGGCGCTTCATCCCGAGGAGCGGGGAGAAAGCCTTGCCCTTCTTCAAGCTCATGAAGCGCGCTAGGAAGTTCGAGTGGACTCTGGAAGCCGACAAGGCCTTCGCCGAGTTGAAAAGGTACCTCACGAGCCCACCGATCATGGTTGCCCCAACCGCCCGCGAGCCCTTGCTACTCTACATCGCGGCAACTCCAAGGACTGCAAGTGCCGTCCTCGTCGCGGAGCGAGATGCCAAGGTGATCGCCAAAGAGGAAGTCAACTCTCCAAGCTCGGGGGCTCCTCGCGAGGAAGAGGCCGCTCCACCTCCCGACCCTCGAGAGGAACCACCCGCGGCATCTTCGCCGACCGAGCCGCTCCCTCAAAGCAACGCTCAAAAGCCTCCCGAGGAGGGGCCTCCCGAGGGTGTCGTCAAGGTGCAAAAGCCTGTGTACTTCATCAGCACGGTACTGCGCGACGCGCAGGAACGCTACACCATGCAGCAAAAGCTGCTCTACCCCCTGCTCATCGCTTCGCGGAAGCTGCGCCACTACTTCCAGGGTCACCCGATCAAGGTGGTAACCGATCGTGCCCTGGAGACCATCCTACGCAATCCCAACGTCACCAGGCGGGTGGCAGAATGGGCCGTGGAGCTTCAACCCTTCGAGATCTCCTTCGAAACTACAAAGGTAATCAAAAGCAAGGCTTTGGCCGAGTTCACTGCGGAGTGGACCGACCCGTTCGCCGACGAGTCTCCGGAGGAGGAGTCAACGCTCCCAGGAGAGGAGGCCCCAGGCCTCTGGGTCATGCACTTCGACGGCACCTTCAACCTCCTCGGCGCGGGAGCTGGTGCTGTCCTAACCTCTCCCTCTGGAGACAAGCTCTTCTATGCCGTGCAGCTCTGCTTCAAGCCTGAGAGCAAGGTCTCCAACAACATCGCGGAATACGAAGGCCTACTCGCCGGCTTAAGGGCGGCAAACGCTTTGGGCATCAAGCGCCTCATCGTCAAGGGAGATTCACAGCTGGTTGTGAATTTCTCGAACAAGAGCTACACTCCAAGGGATGAGCACATGGCGGCCTATCTCGAGGAGCATCGAAAGATGGAAAAACGCTTCCAAGGCTTGGAGCTGAAGCACATCCCGAGAGGAGAAAATGTGGAAGCCGACGAGATCGCCAAGCGTGCCTCCCACCGCCTAGCGCAACCCGCTGGCGTCTTTGAGGAGCGTCTCTTCAAGCCGTCCGCTTCTCCACCGCCATCTGGATCCGACCCTCCACCTGCCCTGCCGCCACCGCCGGAGCAGGGGGCTCCAGACTGCGGGCCTCCTTCGGGTGACCGCGTCCTCCTGGCATTGGCACGGCAGGAGGGAGTGGATTGGATTCTCGAGCTCAAGGCCTTCCTCACCAGCAGCAGGCTTCCCGAGGATGAAGAGGAGGCCGAAAGGATCGTACGCCAGGCTTCGGGCTACTGCATCAAGGATGGTGACTTGTACCGGCGTCGCCCAAACGGCGTCGCTCTGAAGTGCATATCTACTCACCAAGGCCAAGAGCTTCTCAAGGACATCCACGCCGGCGAGTGTGGCCATCATGCTTCTGCGGCAACTCTGGCCGCGAAGGCATATCAAAGCGGCTTCTACTGGCCCTCGGCGCTGGGTGATGCGGCGGAAATGGTCAAGAGGTGCGAGGCGTGCCAATTCCATGCCAAGCAGATCCACCAGCCGGCGCAGGAGCTGCGAACCATCCCACTCACTTGGCCCTTTGCATTTTGGGGGCTGGACATCCTCGGTCCATTCCCCAGAGCGCAAGGGGGCTACCGCTACCTCTACGTCGCCATCGACAAATTCACCAAGTGGGTGGAGGTGGAACCGGTGTGCACCATCCCGGCCAGGTCCGCAGTCAAGTTCATCCGTGGGCTGGTCTGCCGTTTTGGTGTGCCTAACCGCATAATCACCGACAACGGCAGCTAGTTCACCAGCGGACCGTTCCGGGAGTACTATGCATCGGTCGGCATCAAGATTTGCTTCGCCTCCGTCGCCTACCCCCGGAGCTTCAACCGCCAAGCTCGAAGCCTGTGGCAAAAAATGGTTAGACAACCTTCAATCCATCTTGTGGTCCGTCAGGACTACCGCCACCAAACCCACTGGAGAGACCCCTTTCTTCCTGGTCTATGGGGCGGAGGCTGTTCTTCCCACCGACGTCAAGTTCGGATCGCCAAGAGTGCTCGCCTTCGACGAAATTCGCCAAGAGGACCTCATCAAGGATCGTCTCCTCCTGCTCGAAGAAGCTCGGTGCCAAGCCGCGCTCCGCGCCGCGAGGTACCAGCAAGGACTACGCCGCTACCATAGCCGCCATGTTTGAGCAAGGACTCTGGAGGTCGGCGATCTGGTGCTGAGGAGAATACTCCCTCGCGAGGGCCTGCACAAGCTATCTCCAATGTGGGAAGAACCCTTCAAGGTGACGCACATCGCCAGGCCAGGCTCGACGCGGCTGGAAACCGCAGAAGGCGTGCCGGTGGGGAACCCGTGGAACATAGCTCATCTGCGAAAGTTCTACCCTTAGGTTCCACACGAGGAGAAAAAGACCGTTTTCACGGCACTTGTATCAGCTCAACCTGCTCTTAAGCACTGATATTAAGTTAAAGCGCAATATAGCGCCTCTGCTTCGGCATGACGTCAAAATGGCATGAAGTCCATTTATTTTCTGTTGTACTCCACGCGGAAGGGGGCTAGGCACGGTGTCTATGCTGGGGCCTTCGCCCGGAAAACAGCGAGCCCGAAAAACCCGAGGGGAATGAGCTCTGGTCGGGGGCGACGGCCCTGTTATCGATCACCTCTAAATGCCCATGGTGCTTAGTTCCTCGCGAAGTACATCGGAAAATAAAAAATCTTCGAGTAAAAGTCCAAGGTGTGCCCCAAGGCACCCGCTAAGGACCTACCCCTCGTGAGTAACCCTCACGAGGAGGCAGGAATGCGTCGATGCGACAAGCATCCACAGGAAGATTCCCTCTATCGAGGAAGGCCAACGTGGCAGGATTATTGAAGACCAAGGCCGCTCCGATCATCTTGCGAAGGAGACGCAGATCCGGAGGTCCACGCCAGGCCCTTCACCTCGTGAGCAACCCTTGCGAGGTGTGGACGGTCTCTGGGCTCTCTTAAGCGTCGACGTTTTCACGTCCGTGAGGGTCCAGCTTCCCTCAACGACGAGGAAGGCCCCGTGAATCGCCACGCGCGACAATTTGCTCTTAGCTGCTGGCACAGATAGTGCCGCGCTCCTCCACGATGGAGAAGGTCCCTGTGCCGGTCACAGGGGCATCTTATTCGCCTTCTTTTTTCGTTTGTTTTATCGACTTGTTTTTCCGTTTTCGGGGATTTGGGGTTTTTTCTTTTCCAACTCTTTCTTCAACTTCTTGTCTCAGGAATCGTCCAATGTGTCGTCGGCGCCGACCCCATCTCGAGCTCTGAGGCAAAGGGAGGCCTCCCATCGACGCCAACAGCTCATCAGGGCTCTCGAGCGTGCGAATGACTGGGACTATGGAGAGCAACAAGAAGCGAAATGCAGGACAGCTAAAAAGCAAGCTTCATTGATATAATCCCATCACAGGGAGGAGAAAAAGCACGGCGGGGCATACCCCGCCGGCGAGGACTACATGGCAAAAGTGGGGAGGAGACTAGCTCCCCTCCCCAGAAGACTACAGCGTCAGGGCCTCCTCTTCACTGCGCCGCAGGCTGGGGGTAGGTGCGGCGGACGCCACCGGCGGTGAAGATCCGCACCGAGGCCTCCAGCGTCCCCAGCTTGAAGCGGAAGACGAGGTGGTCGCCGACGCGGAGGCGATGGCCGAGGGCGAAGGCCCTCCAGCGACCGGAGAGGACGGCGTTGCCGCCCACCCCGAGAAGGATGTCCACAGGCTAGAGGAGATCTGGCCTGCTCTGCTCCCCCAGGGCGATCTCCCTGGCGGCCGCGCCGGGGGCGTAAATCACCCTCCGAACGGCGTCGGGCAGCTGAAGGGAGTTGAAGCCCGGGGCGTCGACGACAACGAGGAGCTCCAAGAAGCGGGACCCCGGGCCGGTAAGGGGTCCCAACATCGCCGCCGCCAGGTGGCGCGGAGTGGCAACCACTCCGTTCGCCGGCGGGGCCGGAGGATCTGCAGCAGGGGGAGGGGGGCCCAGGGCGGCCTCCACCTCCCGGAGGACCCGGTCGACGCTCCCCGAGGCGCGGGGAGCAGGCGCCGCCGCCAGCGGCGACGGCGAGTTCAGAGCGCCTCCGCGCACGGAACCCCGGAGGGTCATGGCACTGGAGGTTCCCAAGGTGGCGCAGGCTCGCCTCATCCTGCCGCGGCGCGCCGATGCGGAGGGGGCCACTGGCGCCGGGCGTCCATCGGGCCGGGATCTTCACCTTGATCCCACTGCCCGGCGGACGCCCGCGGCGTTTCGCTCCAGAGCTAGATCCAGCGGCGGCGGAGGAGTTGGAGGGATCCATCAGCTTCGGGGCGCAGAGGAAGAAGTGGCACTGGAGGAAGGAGGTGAAGTGCCGGAGGTCTCGAGGAGGATCTATTTAAGGAGGGCGTCCAGCGTCGATGCGTCAAATCTCAGTGCGGGAATCGAAGCGTCGACGCTGCGCTCCGTAGTGAAGCGACGCGCCATCATGGCGGTTTGACGCCTCGGGGACCGCAGCGTCGCCTGCCGTTTCGCCTCTCCAGCTGCGGCCGCGCCACGCGTCCGCATCCTCCGCTTCTTCACATGGTCCTCTGACCGCACGGTTGGCGCGTGCCGTTGGAGGGCCCAACAGCTTCTGGGGCCCCCGGCCCTTTGCTCCCTCAAGAGGGCGCGTTCGCGGGCCGGGCTCCCGGGGGCTACTGTCGGTGTTCTGGATACCGGGGTATCCCGGTCCACCTGCTCCTGGGCCACGTCATCGGCCCATCTTCAGAATCAACAACCCAAGCTGCGGAGAAGACCCTCACGAGGAGGCGCCTCGTGAGGAGAACGACGACCAAAACTGCTAAGGACCAGAAGACCTCCTCACGAGCCCCTGCTGGTGAGGAGAGGAAGCACGCCCACGTCAGCTCAGCACGTTTGCGTGCAGAGCAAGAGGATAACGGGCAGAAGACCGTGTACCGCCCACGCTACCCCCGACAGGGAGGAGACCAACTTTCGCTGTGCCTGCCCAAAGCGGCACAGTGGTTGTTGGCCACCCCCCTAAAAATAGCGTGGATGGTGCAGGGCGCCAGAGGAGGACGTCAGCTTCCTCCACCCACTCCTGTGGACCGGCGCCACTACTCTACGAAGACCATGTCTACAGAAGAGTGTAGTCTACAGCTGTCCACCCTCCTTGGCCGTATGTGTGGCAACCCCTTCCCCAAGAAGATAAGGGGAAGGAGGACCTTGGCGCTATAAAAGGAGGGGAGGCCACCCCTTAGAGGGGATCAGATCTTCTGGAGGCTGTTAGCTGGGCACGCAGGTTCTTCAACCTCTGGCCAGCTAGAGCTTTGTAACCAAGGCCTTGTACTCCTCGCGAGGTGTCGCGTTGCAATACAAGAAGGCAGGAAGTAGGGGTTTTACCTCACCACAAGGGCCCTGAACCTGGGTAAGGCTCGGTGTCTCTCTCTGCAGTGCGTTGTGCGTTCGACGACTCGATGCTTCCGTCCCCGTGCTTCGCTGCGATCCGAGATCTCACACGTTCAGCCCCCTGCGTTCGAATCTTTGGGTCCGTCGCGTGGTACCCTGTGTTCTTGCGACACGAAATCCATCGACACAGACAGGATACATTTATATTTTGAATGGTGGAGCTGTGAGCTGGAGAAGCTGCAAGCAAAGCGTGATCACGGGATCTACAACCAAAGCGTAATACGTGGCTGCTTCGGAAGCGTCAAGTGAAGGAGTTTGGATTAGGAACTTCATCACTGAGCTTGGTGTGGTTCCAAGTTCCTTGGACCCACTGGAGATATTGTGCGACAACACTGGCGCCATAGCACTGGCTAAGGAACCAATATATCATCCAAAGACCAATCACATCAACCGTCGTTTCCATATAATTCGAGATTATATATCAGATGGAGAACTGAAGATTAGCAAAGTACATACGGATCTGAATGTCGCAGATCCGTTGACTAAACCTCTTCCACGAGCAAAACACGATCAGCACCTTAATGCCATGGGTGTTAGATTGTTACCAGATGTAAACTAGATTATTGACTCTAGTGCAAGTGGGAGACTGTTGGAATTATGCCCTAGAGGCAACAATAAAGATGTTATTATTATAATTCTTGTTCATGATAATGTTTATATTCCATGCTAGAATTGTATTAAGCGGAAACTTTAATACTTGTGTGGTTTATGAACAACACCGTGTCCCTAGTACGCCTCTATGGACTAGCTCATTGATTAATGATGGTTAAGGTTTCCTAACCATAGACATGAGTTGTCAATTAATAATGAGATCATGTCATTAGGAGAATGATGTGATGGACAGACCCAAATAAAGCACAACAATTAGATCGTGTCATTGTGTTCATCTTTGTGAAGCTTTTTCCTCTGTCAAGTATTGTATTCCTTAGACCATGAGATAATGCAACTCCCTAGTGCCGGAAGAGAGCTTTGAGGTTATCAAACGTCATCCTATGAAAGGGTGATCATAAAGTTGTCTCTCAGGTGATCAGAAAGTACTTGTTGGGTTGTATGTATCAAGATGGAATTTGTCCCTTCCGAGTCGGAGAGATTTACTTCGGGCCCACTCGGTAATCAATATCAACACCGCTTGCAAGCACGTGGTTAAGGAGTTAATCACAAAGTGATATTGGATTATGGAACGAGTAAAGTACTTACTGTGAACGAGATTGAACTAGGTATGCAGATACCGACGATCGAATCTCAGGCAAGTAAAATATCGCGTGACAAAGGGAATACATATACGGGATTAATTGAATCCTGGCATCGTGGTTCATCCGATATGATCATCGATGAATATGTGGGAGTCAATATGTGTTTCCAGATCCCGCTATTGATTATTGATAGAAGATCATGTCTGCATATTCTCGAACCCATAGGGTCACACACTTAACGTGCATCGATGCTAGGATAGAATGAATAATTGGTTATTGAGTTTTTGTTCGGAGTCTCGGATGAGATCCCGGACATCACAAGAGGTTCTAGAATGGTCCGGAGAATAAGATTCATATAAAGGAAAGCAGTTTTTGGATTTCGGAAAAGTTTCGTAGTTTATCGGTATTGTACCGGAATGTTCTAGAAGGTTCTGGAGTGGGGCAATTGAGGGCCCACTTGACGGAGGCCTGCGTGGGCCTGAGGGGAAGTGTCCTGGCCACTTGGGCCAGGCGCACCATGCCCCAAAGGGGCCAGCCGGCCAAGCCCAAGGGGAAACCTTAGGTCAAATTTTCTAGAAGGAGGGGGGAAACTTGCTGTAACGACCCGGGAAAATCCCCTAGTATTAGAATTGCTTGTTATTTTCTTTTGCGTGTCATGCATCATCATGCATATCTCACCTTGCATGTTTTTGTGAAATCTAAAATTATTTAGCATAAAAATTATTTTGCTCATGTGGTTTTATATTGAATCCTCCCTTCCTATTCTTATTTGGAAATTGAAAACTACAAATCATATTATTTGCAAACTTTGAAAAAAATGTTTCCCCTCTAGTTCTCTTTCATCCTTTGTCTCTCTTTTTCTACCTCTCTCTTTTAATTCCTTGATGTTGTAACAGTGGCCTTTTCCGTTCTTGGTTCAGTCAAACTCGGGTCCATCGTTCCTCTCCTCCGAAGCGAAACGATACCCTCTTCTTATTCTTGACGTCTTCTCCACAGAGAGGGAGCACGCACCACGTGTGACCTCCTTTTCCCCTCTGCTTCAACCACTCTCCTCTACCCTTTAATCCCCTCCAAACTGAAGGCCCTGGAAACCCTATAACCCCTCCCCTAGAACGCCGCCGCCATCAGATACGTTTCACCTCTTCCCCCTCGATTTCTTCTGTTCTGCAAGCTCTGGGACGTCACCGTCACCACCTCACCGTTGCCCCGTCACCATGGTCAACCTCGAGCCAAGCAGATGGTCCCAAAAGCTCTGCCCCGCCACCAGGAATGCCCCAGATGAAGCAATCGAGTCGGCATCGAGTACAGCAAGGACCGCATCCTCTTCTTCCTCTCCGGTCACCGGTGAAATTGGGCCGCCCCGGTCCTCCTCTGACTTCTCTGAGCACGCACGTGACTTCGTGGTGAGCTCCTCCTCTGATTCCCCTCTTCCATGCCCCGTTTGCTTGCTTTGGACGTTGATCTAATTCCGTCGTTTCTGTCCGCCATGGTCGACATCCGCCCGAGCCCGAGCCCGAGCTGGTGATCCTGCTGCTTCAAGCCATGCGCCCGCGTCGTCCTGGCCTCGCCACACGCTCGTCTGCGTCTGGTACCGACCATCTTGCTGACGAGAGGTATAGCCTCTCTGTAATTTTTTCCGTCGCCTGAAATCGTGCGATCTTTTCCCTGTCTGAAACTTCTTACTTTGCTTCAGTTTTGTCCGGTCCAAGGCGAGTTCTCATTATAGTAAAAAAACCCTGCGCGCTGTCGTCTGCACGCATCCGCGTCCCCGCCTTGGTTTCCCAACACCAACTAGACCTCGTGCTGCATCATGCTAGCCGATGCCTCATGCAGGTCCCTGATTCCGATCGACAGCAGCAGTCGCGCCCGTCTTTGCTTGGTCGCCCGCGTTTTCTTCCGAGCCATCCCCTGCCATCTACAACGTCTCTGTATTCTTTTTTTTTCAGCTAGCCACTCACCAATCGATCCAACTACTTGTGCGTGTGCTTAGCTCCTTGCTATGGTTCTATCCAATCAGCAGCTTGCTAGCTTGGCTAGCTATCTCATTTGGTGTCTGTTCGGTTTGATCGCCTTACTGCCGTGTCGTCCGCTCGCAAGTTTGTCTGTGTGCAGTTTACTGCATACCCGTCTTGTGTTCGCAAAAATTCCTACAAGTGAGTCAGCCTCTGTTTGATCCATCCGGCGACTGTATCCGTTCGTCCTATGATATCTGCAGTGTTCCCACTACTTCGTCGTCAAAGACTACTTCATCACAAGTTCGGCTTCTGGCGATCGCTACTTCGACTACTTCCACAACATTGGCTACTTTCTCTATGTTTAAGGTCGTCTCTCTGTCTGAGCCGTGAGACCCCGCCCTAAATACCTATATTTTTAAATATCTATCTTTTATATGCAACATGTTTGGGGGTAATTGGGAATCACCTAATAATAATATATGAAGTAATCTGAGAATACCAAATATGGGTTCCGCACTTCATTTAATTTTGTGTAGCTCATCCATGCCTTGTTTTGCCATGCTATTAAATAAATAATTTGTGGGGCAGTAAAACTACTTGAACCATATTTGTATGTGTTGGGATTTGATTCCACTTAATTTGGATAAGTTGCATTGCACCGTAATTGCCATATCATGCATACATGCTTCACATGATCATGTCGATTCTTTTACCATAGTAGTAAGTTGCATCCGTTGTTTGTTGTAGCGATTTGCTTCTTCTCGGATAGGACACTTCGTGGTGATGTGAGCAACGACAAGTTCTTCGGGTATTCTTCGACCATCTTTTTAGGCGAGCCCTTTTCTCTCTACCCATTTAACACTTTTGCTCTCGCTAGCTCTATATGCTAGCCTTGTATCACGATGCTTTTGTTCGAGTCACGTGTCGTATCCACCTGTTTATCCAAAGCAAAGCCATAGAACCTTCCATACATCCTAGTAACCCGGTGCTTGTTGTTTGAGTTGGCCTTGCGAGTCGTAGGCATCTTCAGGTTGTTTCAAGTGGTGTTGTCTTATTGGGTTGGGAAATTTATCATATGCTCTACTCTATGGATATATGTTGTTGGAGATACTCATGGCTTACTTCATTGTTAATAATTAAAATTTAATTAAGCAGAGGCATCGGTGAGTCATTTTGCCAGTTTTACGACGGCTCACTTGTGTCTCCTAGGACCCCGAGATCGCATGAACTGTTCTGAGGCTGAGCGCTCTAACCAAACATGGGTACGTTTACGGGCCTCCCCTCGATCACTGCCGGAATCTACATACTTGTCCAGTGGCCACAACTAGTTCGCGGTGTTTCTATTTGGTTCTTATTGGGCGTGTAGCTCTTGTATCTTATGGTCCGATTTACTTTGGGGGAAGCCGTGTGTGCCTTGTAACCCCTTTTGTTTCTGCACGTCCGTATAGGTGGGATACGATGATAAGCGGTTTCCGAAAGAGTGAGGTCTCTGGTCATCTCCCTAGAGGAGCTCCGATCCAGGGTGCATCTCCTAGGAGCTGACTTAGCCGTAGACTCAAACAACTAGGTCCGTCTCGGAGATTCGACCGGACTCTCGATACGGGTTAAACTTAGTTAGGTGGCTTCCTAGACTTGTTTGTAGTGAAGGAGAGTGCGAGTCGTGACCTCCTACCGGCACACCATCGGAAGTGTGCTAATCGTAGGCATCAAGGAGTGATCGTGCGTTTGGGTACATTTGGGCACCCCTGCAGGGTTAAATCTTTTCGAAAAGCCGTGTCCGCGGTTATGGACGACTTGGAGCTGTACTACTCGATCATAGACCAACTTGCACCTGCTATTTCAATACTAATAAACTTGTATAGTAAGTTAGCACAACTACAACAATAAACCTGCAATAAAACTTGGTAACCGTGTGAGTGCCTTTGATACTTGCTTCTTCGTTTGGTCACGAGGAGGTGATTCATCGGCTGGGTTATGTTTGGTGTTAGTTTCTAGTTGGTTACTTTTATGCGCTCTCTTATCTTATCTATTTAGATGGATATTGTAGTGTGTCTCTATAGTATGATTCTTTTATTGCCGCTAAGTCCACCATATAGCCTGTAGGCGAGCACAGCTGAATTCCAGTCTCGTGAGTACGTGCCTCGGTACTCACCCTCGTTTTTTCCCCTTTTTCTCTTTCTCCCTCCTTGTTCGGCAACCATTGGCCCAACGATTTTGACAGGTATGGGAGCGCCGACGTTAGCAAGGTTACCCTTCCGGCTTGGCCTGGGCAGGGTTTGGACGCCATCGTTTATCTTCAGGCCTCTTAGGCCCATTTGTACTCTTGTCCGTACTCGGATACTATTTCCTTTATGTATGATTTGGATCTTTGTATGTATATTTGGATATTTTGACTCCTGGAGTCTTCGTGGTTATATTATATATTCTTTTGTGGGTTCCATCGTGAACTTGTGTAACTGTTGCTACCTTGATTCCACCCGCATCGCGTGCATGTTGCGTCGTGCACGAGGCGCTTGGTGGTGCATTTCCAAAGTGACATCATGTAGATTGTGGCGTGATCTCTATAATCTGCAAGGTGCCGGTTTTGGGGCGTCAGAAGTGGTATCAGAGCCAGGTTTTGTCGATACCCACGGGTCCAGTCGCCTGTAGGATAACCTTGCCAACGGATGAGTTGAGTCTAGTGTCAAAACTATTTTGCTAAAAATGCGTTGGATAGTTCTGAGTAGCTCTGCATTTTTTCTCCTTAACTTGATGCTCCTCTCCTCTTACCTTTTCGAGTTTTAAGTTCTCTCTTACCTACTTCTCAGAGTTTTAGGTTTCCACATGGGTGGACGATCTCTTGCCTTTATCCCATTAGGTCTGTTCTTCAAAAGTTCTGTCGTTGTGGGCAAGCATCCCTTGTTGTTGGTGTCGAGAAGGACTTCTTGTTAGTGGTGTCACGGAGTTTAACATGGCGCGTGAAGATCCGATAGTTTACCCAACTCCTCCCCCCGCCTTATCGTGGATCTCGGGGCGAGATCCCTTGTTAGTGGTGTCGATTGTAACGACCTGGGAAAATCCCCCAATATTAGAATTGCTTGTTATTTTCTTTTTTGTGTCATGCATCATCATGCATATCTCACCTTGCATGTTTTTGTGAAATCTAAAATTATTTAGCATAAAAATTATTTTGCTCATGTGGTTTTATATTGAATCCTCCCTTCCTATTCTTATTTGGAAATTGAAAACTACAAATCATATTATTTGCAAACTTTGAAAAAAAAATGTTTCCCCTCTAGTTCTCTTTCACCCTTTGTCTCTCTTTTTCTACCTCTCTCTTTTAATTCTTTGATGTTGTAAGTTGTAACGGTGGCCTTTTGCGTTCTTGGTTTAGTCAAACTCGGGTCCATCGTTCCTCTCCTCCGAAGCGAAACGGTACCCTCTTCTTATTCTTCTCGTCTTCTCCTCAGAGAGGGAGCACGCACCACGCGTGACCTCCTTTTCCCCTATGCTTCAACCACTCTCCTCTACCCTTTAATCCCCTCGAAACTGAAGGCCCTGGAAACCCTAGCGCCCCTCCCCTAGACCGCCACCGCCATCAGATACGTTTCACCTCTTCCCCCTCAATTTCTTCTGTTCTGCAAGCTCTAGAACGTCACCATCACCACCTCGCCGTTGCCCTGTCACCATGGTCAACCTCGAGCCAAGCAGATGGTCCCAAAAGCTCTGCCCCGCCGCCGGGAATGCCCCAGATGAAGCAATCGAGTCGGCATCGAGTACCGCAACGACCGCATCCTCTTCTTCCTCTCCGGTCACCAGCCAAATTGGGCCGCCCCGGTTGTCGGGGGGTGACCCCCGGTAGGGTCAAGAGACTAGAAAGATACAAGGACTATGGTTGACTTTATGCCGATTGACCAAGGAAGGGCCTGGCCGGATTATAAGGGCATCGGCTAGGCCGGGTTATATGTATATCCCGGCTAATGTTCGGATATACCGGTATAACTGGGATACTTATTGAGGAGTGCCGGCATATGGTTAGATATGCCGGCCTAACTTGTCTGGTATATTGTGCAGGGGCAGGGGAGGACGGATTACCCGACCTTCATAGGTCGTTGGTCCGGCATATAGGTCCAGGATATGGCCAACGGTCATATCCGGGATACATAAGTCAACTAAGGTGTCCTATCCGAACAATCAAGGAGGGATTCTGCCAAGTATGGAGAGGGATCATGTTGACAGGGTGCACAGTGGTGGTCTACCTACCCACTCTATGCACAAGTACAGCCCTTACCTCACAGAGGTAAGGTCACAGTCCAAGAGGTACAAGGTACAGGGATGTGGAGTCCCATCGAGAGCAATCAGGGAGAAAGTCAAGGGTCTCTGCCTTCGTCAGCAGGTCCTATTTGGAGTGTAGTTGGTGTCTTCTGGTCTCTGGTGACCGTTGTAACCCTGGCCACCACTATATAAGGTGGCATAGGGAGCCCTGGTAAGGGGTTGGTCACTCTGTGTTCCTACACTTAGGAGTTCATCTTCCTCCTCTAGCAGAGAGCTTGGAAGCACCATTGTTGTATACTCCATCGATCCAAATATATAACCAGTAGAGCAGGAGTAGGGGTGTTATCTCCTTACGAGAGCCCCGAACCTGGGTAGATCTATGTTCCTTTCTGTCGTGCTTTTCATCTCGTTCCCCTCTCCCGAATCCTCCAGCATCTAGTTTGGCCCCCATTTAAGCCATCCCATGGCATATGTTGTTTCACCACGACGACATTTGGCGCCCACCGTGGGGCAGATCGATATGCTGGGCGGAGTGTTTATTCGGACGGGGTCCGTGATAGCAGCTTCGGGAGTGCGCGTGGTCTCTGGCTTCGTCCAGAGGCTAGGCTCGCTCAGCTTCGTCAGTGACAACGCCGGATGTCTCGGCGGCCGGCCGTTCCCCAGGGATGGCCGGATCATGTCTTTCGGTTCCCACGAGGTGTACGTGGGGACTGAGAGAGTTTGCAGGGAAGAGGTGCTGATGGCGGCGGATCCTCTGTCACATCGGCTGGCTCACGCTGGGCGTAGCGCTCGCTCAGTAGAGTCGGCCGAGGTAATGATGGCCGGCACGTCAGTGCCGCCGGCAGATGGTGCCGGCAAGGCAGCAGCAGCAGCGGATACTCCCCCGGAGCCGCCGAAGGCCAAGAGGTTGGCACGTCCTCCGTTGGAGCGTGTCGAGAACCTGGCTGGCACTTCCGTTGTGCCGGCAAAGGGTCAGGTGCTTCTTCCCATCATCGATCGGCTTCTCGAGCCGGTGCGATCCGGCGATGATCCAGAGCAGACAAGGGAGGTCCTGGAGGGATCTCGCCAGGCCCTCGTCGATGAGGCCCTAGCCATGCACCAGGAGCGCGAACGGTTTAACCGGCAACTCCGTGAGTATGAGGCAGCCCATGGTTTTACTCCTGTGGTAACCCGGCCTAGCCGGATAGATGAGGTTAGAACTAGAGGTAGAGATCTTAACACTGAGCTAGGTAAAGATGCTAGAGCTAAGAGTCATACTGCAACTAGCACTGTGCCTAAGGTAGTCTATAGCTCACTAGTGAAGAACCTTAGAGCAGTAGCGGAGGTAGCTAAGGACCTATCTAATTTGTCCGGCGAAGCACTGCATGAGCAGCAAGCCAGGCTTAACCATCTTTTGTCTGAAGCTACCAAGCAGCAGGAGGCCTTTAAGAAGGCAAACCCAGGTGCCGGGGCATCCCAGTACGTCGCGTCAGTGGGAGGTGCCGGCGCAAGGTCAAGGGGGGAAGCTTCGTCCCCGCATCCAAGCGCCCGGCGTGCCGGAAGTGTGACCTCTGGCCGCCGGGACAAGCAGATCCAGGTGTATGATCCGGCAATCGCCGGAAAGCAAGCAATAGTTCAAAAGAGTGCCAGCCAAGCTGACAAGTATGTCGGCAGCAAGAAGGCTGGCCAGAATATGCCGGTCGGGCAAGGAGCAGTGTCGGCCGGTGGTGGCCGGAGTAATAGTGGTGCTCGGCGTCAGCCGCAAGATGCCGGGGGTGCAGCACAGCAGCAAGGTGCAGGTCAGCCGAGACATCGGGAAGATGATGGGAATTCCGCCCTTGCCAGGGCGGGATATCAACAACAGCACCAGCAAGGCCAGCAGTATCAGCAAGGCCAGCTAAATGAGCAGTGTCAGCCGGAGCAGCAGTAGCAAAAGATGATCGCGGGCCCAATTGCATCCCGGCTAGGACCTCGGTCCTTGGCAGCAAGTGATGCGCGCTTCAAGCTGGACAGGATTCACCAATCAGAGTTGGTGGAGAGGCAAGGAGCTCCGGGTCCTATGTGCTTTGGACCCCGGATTATGGGTGAGCCGGCACCTTACTACTTCCAGCTCGCGCGTGGCGCAAGGACATACAACGGCAGTACAAAGACGGAAGATTGGTTGGAGGATTACTCCACCGCAGTGAACATCGCCGGAGGAAACCTCAGATGGGCGGTATGATATGTACCGCAAATGCTAGAAGGACCAGCCAGGATATGGCTGAATAATCTGCCGGCCGGAAGTATCAATGGCTGGGTTGATTTCAAAGAGCAGTTTGTGTCAAACTTCACCAGTACATACAAGAGGCCTAACCGTCCGCAGCAGCTGGCCAACTGCCGGCAAGGAGTAAATGAGACTGACCGTGACTACCTGACCAGGTGGTGCACATTGCGCAATTCCTGTGAAGGAGTTGTGGAGCAGCAGGCCATCATGTGGTTCGCTCATGGGTGCCGGCATGGCACCATGTTGTGGCAAAAGCTTCAGAGGGAAATGCCGGCCACGTTGGCCGAGACAATCAAGATTGCCGATAGTTATGCTCTGGGAGATCCCATGCAGCCCACCCTTGATTCACAAGGACAGGGGCAGACTCAGGGGAACACCAACAGCGCCGGGAGACCAGGGCAATACTATCGCTCTGATAACCGGAACAAGAGAAGAGATGAAAGGCCGGATTACCGGTATGGAACAACACAAGTAGCAGCGGTGGAGGAAGAGCAAGAGGGCGCCGGCAGTAGCCAGCGTCCGAGATATGAGGGCAATCAGCAGCCTCAGCAACAGCAGCAACAGCCACAGCAGCAAGCGCAGCCCTTCCAGAAGAAGAATGTCTGGATCAACAAGAATGCCGGCGGCGGCGCCGGCCAGAAGAAGCAATGGCCGAAGTATACGGTGGGTCTGGCCATGGACAAGCCTTGTGTATTTCACACATTCCAGCCGGGTAAGCCGGCAAATCATTTGACGAGAAACTGTTCATGGCTGGACGACATATTAGTAGGTCGCGCAGGTCCCTGGGGACCGGCTAGACCATCTATCCCGGTGGCTCCCTCGCCGTTGACAGGCGCGAATATAGTTGCAGTCCCACCCAGGCCGGTTAATCCCGGGAATCAGAGCAATGCCGGAAATGCCGGCGTAAATCAAGTAGATCAGAACTATAACCCGGAGTACTATGCCGGAGGCCCAGCAGCGGGCCGAAATGAGTACAAGGAACATGATCAGAGCTACATGGTCTTTGAGACCAAAAGAACAGACAAGCAGAGCTTGTACCGGAGCTGACAAGCGGTGTCTGGAGGTGAATGCCGTTATGTCGGCAGTTCCGAAGCTGATGTACTGGTCTGACCAGGCCATTGGCTGGGACAGGGCAGATCATCCCAGGATCATGCCGAACCCCGGCGGGTATGCTCTGGTGATGGATCCGACATTCGTCGGGCCGGCTAATAATGTGAGATTCAGCAAGGTCCTCATTGACAATGGAAGCAGCATCAATATCATGTACCGGGATACGATGCAGAAGCTGGGCATCAAGGAAAATATGCTGGAGCCAAGCAAGACCACATTCCACGGCATTGTGCCGGGACTTTCGTGTGCGCCGATGGGCAAGATCCGGATGGATGTCATGTTTGGCAACCGGGATAACTGCAGGGTGGAGAACCTCATGTTTGAGGTGGTGGATCTGGAAAGCCCCTACCATGCTTTGCTGGGTAGGCCGGCACTGGCAAAGTTCATGGCCTCTACGCATGTTGCGTACCTGAAGATGAAAATGACGGGGCCCAAGGGAGTGATCACCATCATTGGTGATTACAAGCGCTCGATGGCATGTGCAACAGCCGGATCTAATCTGGCCGAGACTCTGATGATTGCAGAGGAAAAGAAGAGGCTCAAGCGAGCAGTGGAGATTGCTGAAACAGTCGTGACTGGCACACCTTTGCCGGGATGACAAACCCAAGTGGCGGCACTTCTTTTAAAGTGGCCAAGGAAGTCAAGAAGGTGCCTCTGGATGAGGCTTTTCCGAAGCGCTATGCCCTCATCGGGGCAGGTTTGGATCCCAAATAGGAAATCGAGCTCATCAGCTTCCTCCGTGAGAATCGGGATATCTTTGCATGGTCTACTTCAGACCTGCAAGGTGTGCCGAGGGAGCTGGCTGAGCACGCATTACATGTGAGACCGGATGCTAAGCCGGTGAAGCAACCGCTCTGGCGGAATGCAGGTGATAGAATGAAAGCCATTTGGGACGAAGTGGCCAGGCTCCTAGCCTCCGGCTTTATCAAAGAAGTGCTTCATCCGGATTGGGTGTCTAATCCGGTTTTGGTGGAAAAGAAGAAGGATGTGTCGTCGTGGTGAAACAACATATGCCATGGGATGGCTTAAATGGGGTTCGAGCTAGATGCTGGTGGATTCGGGAGAGGGGAACGAGCTAAAAAGCACGACAGAAAGAGACACTGATCTACCCAGGTTCGGGGCTCTCGTAAGGAGATAACACCCCTACTCCTGCTCTACTGGTTGTATATTCGGATCGATGGAGTACACAACAATGGTGCTTCCAAGCTCTCAGTTAGAGAAGGAAGACGAACTGCTAAGAGTAGGAATACAGAGTGACCCACCCTTTACTAGGGCTCCCTATGCCACCTTATATAGTGGTAGCCAGGGTTACAACGGTCATAAGGGACCACAAGACACGGGCTACACTCCAAATAGGACTTGCTGACGAAGGCACCGACCCTTGACTTCCTCCCTGATTGCTCTCGATGGGACTTCATATCCCTGTACCTTGTACCTCTTGAACTGTGGCCTTACCTCTGTGAGGTGAGCTCTGTACTTGTGCACAGTGAGAGTTGGTAGACCACCACTGTGCACCCTGCCATCCCACTCTGCTACCATGCTTGGATGTTTTCTTCCTTGATTGTAGGGATGTGACACCTTGGTTGACTTAAGTATCCCGGATATGACCGTTGGGCATACCCAGGACATATATGCCGGACCAACGACCTACGAGGGTCGGGTAATCTGGCCTCCCCTGCTCCTGCACAACACACCAAATGGTTAGGCCGACATATCTAAGTATATGCCGGCACACTTTATAAGTATTCCGGCTATACCGGCATATCCAAGTATCAGCCGGGATACACACATATGCCGGCCTGGCCGATGCTCTTATATTCCGGCCAGGCCCTTCCTTGATAACCCGGCATAAAGTCAATCATAGACCTTGTGTCTTTCTAGTCTATTGACCCTACCGGGGGTCATCCCCCCGACACTAGTCCCCGAAGCTGCCGAGGTTCCCCAGTCATAACTGTGGAGCCTTGACAGGTTCAACATACCTTTCTTCATTATGCCCCGGCGATCAGATTATATGCCGGCACATCAGCACATATCCCGGCCTCTGTTCCTGTTCCAAAACTTATTCCGGCCGGTCCCGAGGGTATTCCGGACGGAACATATACATCGGGCAATTAATCCGACATATAGACGAGTCTTCCTCGAGAAGCCATGCCTGACAGCTTTGCATCGAAACTTGTAACTGCCCTGCCACCTCGAACGGTCACCCACGATGTGACGGTTCACAGTGCAGCAGTTACTTCTTGCCATCATTGCGTCATGGCACGGTTACAGGAACCGCCGCCCCACTCCGTGCCGCCACGTGGCGACTTTCTGCAGGAACGGTCGGGGGAGTGGAACACTCCCACGATCCCCACGACCCTGACCTGGCAGACATATAAATAGGGCGGCGGGGGTAAACTTATCTTTTTACCCCCCACCATCGTCTTCCTCGCCTGCTCCTTTGCCTCCTGCGCTCCACCGCCGGTCCGAAGAATAGCATCTCCGCCGCAGTCAATCTGCTCCTCGCCGACGCCGACGCTCGACGACGCCCGGCATCTCCGTCGACGACGCCGCCGCCGCCGCATCGTTCCTCCGCGACATTGCAGGGAGATTGGAACTCTTCCTGCACGCTCGCCGCCGTTTCATCGCCGCCGACCAAGCTCCGGTGAGATCTCCCTCTGTTCTTCCTCTTTCACGCTTTTTATAACTTCGCATCGGTAGCCACACTTGCATAGATCTGCTTCAGTTTCAGAGCTAGTTTTCCCTTTGATTCGACTAGCATTGCTAGGCAACGCTCGCAGGTGTTCATCTTTAGGAGTTTTACCCTTATTTGTTTCCTATTTTAACTGTCTCGGTAGATCTTTTTATCTCTGCTAACATTGGTGAGGGCGGTATGCCGGAGAGACTAACCTCCCTCTTTTCTCCGGCCTTGATAGGAATAACATCACGGGACTCCGGCTCTCACGCCTTGTCCCGGCCACTAAGATGGCATCTTCAAGCATGACGGGTACCTCGGCCTCTGAGGAAGATACCTCGGCCCGAGACCAAGGACGCTCCGGCTGGGAGGGGTCGGAGGTTACTCCGGCCGACATATCCTGGGTCACCTCCACCAGGAGAGTCCCGGAGGGCGTAGCATGCCGGCTACCAGCAGGAGAAACTGTGCCGGCACCTGAACCTGGCGAACGCGTCGTCTTCATCGCCCACTTCGAGCGGGGTTTCGGGCTGCCGGCATCGGACTTCTTCCGGGACTTCCTCAACACCTACGACCTACAACCTCATCATATCCCGGCCAACGTCGTGATGATCCTCTCCGCCTTCGCTGCTTTTTGCGAGGGCTATGCCGGCATCGAGCCCCTCACCCAAGGCTGGGCGAAGTACTTCCAACTGCGGAAGCAAGTCATCCAGGAGCCGCCCCGGAGCAAGGACGACCCGCCGGAGACGGCCCAGGAAAAGAAGGACCGCCCCATGACCCTCTGCGGCGCGGCCACCATCATGTCCCGGAAGGGCTCGGACTTCCCCAAGGTGGAGCTCCTGGAATCTTGCAAGAAGTGGCAGAAAAGCTTCTTCTACGTCAAGAACACCACCGACGAGGATCTGCTCAACCTGCCGCCATTTGTGGACGAGCCACCCTTGGCTATGACGAATTGGACCTACAACCCGAAGAACTCGGTGATGCCGGTGAATGCGCTTCACCGGGTTAAGGGCGAGCTCCGGGATGCCGGTCTTACTCCTCAGGACCTGGTGGCCTGCTATATAAGCCGGCGCGTCTCCCCTCTGCAGCGCCGGTCGCACAAGATCTGCCAGATGAGCGGACCAATGGACCCCACCCGGCACTCCACACACGAGCTGACTCCGGCCGACATTCTGCGCCAGGATTAAGGATGTCTGCAAGTCCTCTCAGGCCACTTTTGCCTGGGGGCTAGAACCATACAGCCGGGATAGGCCCGCCCCAACGGTAAACCATCTTATCCGATACATAAAGTCCATGTCCGGCACATAGATACTTAAGCCGACACATGTCTATTTGCCGACACATATCATATTGATCCGGCATATTTCCTTATCTGAATACTTTGACTTTGCTGTTTATACAGAAATTCAGCTTCCAAGCCATGGAGAACTCCCGGATCAAGATCGCGGCGGACCGCACTGTTGCGGATGTTGAAGATCCGGATCATTGGGATAAACTACCCAGGAGCACCCGTGCTGCAGCTGCCATGGGTAAGGGCTCTTCATCCCGGCATTATACTCAAGACCGGAGTGAGATTGATTCCGACGAGGAGATCCTGCTGTACTATGACCCGATGCCACTTGCATATGCCTTTCCAGAAACACCTATTGCTTACGAGTTTCCAATGCCGTCCTCAGCTATCCCGGACGATATGGTTATCGATGCCGCGCCTCTGAACCAGGGACCTCCTTCCACCGGCGGACGTGCCGGCCGGAAGCGAGGTGTGAAGCCCCAGCCCGACACACCTCAGAAGGCGAAGAGGCAGAAGGTCGGCGTGCCCATATTGAAGAAACCGAGACCTGTCGCCGCGGGGTAAGTTCCTTCTGCTTGTTTCATTTCCGACATATCTCTTGCTTGCATTATTGACTTGGCGTTTTTTCTCTTTCAGAGCTCCTCTTGCGCCGGAACAAGCTTCTGGCTCGAGTGGCGACCCGAAAGTTACCAAGCCCGCGGCCACTGCTACCTCCGACATACCCTCTGCCAGCCACACGACCTCCCCGGCGCGGGCATCTTCGCCTGCGCCCGACAAGACCATCTCCCCGGCGAAGGACGTTCCTCCGCCGGAACAAGACACCTCTGCCCCCGACGTCCACATGGACTCGGGGGCTCAACAGGAACCTCCGGCTCCTGATGTCCACATGGACACAGGAGCCCACCAAGAAGCCCCAGACTCCGGCGCGCCCACCAGCGATGCCGGCACAACTGACGACGCCGGCGCAAGCGACAAGAGCGCCGGCATAGATCTTAAAGGAAAGGGCCCTGCTGTGCCGGAAGTCCGGACTATTCCGGAACCTGCCCCAGCTGGCCAAGCTTCGCCAGCCGCGCCGGAACAGCCTGCACCCGAGACTCCATCCTCTGAGAAGACTCCTGCGCCGACCCAGGCTACTGCCTCCGCCAAAGCCACTACCCCGGCCAAGACCACCGCCCAGGCCAAGTCCGGCACTCTCAAGTTCCAGCCTAGCAAGTCCGGCACGCCTTCCGCCGCCACTGCTCCTCCTAAAGCAGCGTCCCGGACCAGCTCTGCTCTGGCCCTGCATCTTGGCAGGGCAGCAGCCCGGCCTGGCTACCGGCGCAACTTCTTTGACACGCCCGAACTTGAGGGCATCATCCCCCTGGTGACAAAGAGTGACCAAAGCCTCGGGTCTCTCACGGAGCATTGCACCAAGTGGAACGACGCTGGCAGCATGGACACCGCGGACTCCAGCAGCAAGAAGAAGGCCGAAGCCGCGGCTACTGGCAGCCCGGCAGATATCCTGGCTGCGAAGCCCCTACCGATCGCCTGCGAGCTCCTCAGCCTCCAGTAGAGACTTCACCGATTGGCTGATGCCACCAACGTAAGTCCTTTCTACCTATACACATATCCCCAGTCCCCGAAGATGTCGGTTGTCTGGGATACGGACATCCGGGATTTTCTCATAGTCTTTTAGCTAGCTCCTTTTGAATTTACTGCCGACATATGAGCTCGATCCGAGCTTCAAATCCTAGTCACCGAGAGCCGGGATAGGTGCGCAGCACCTGTGCCGGGTCTTTAACAAATTCACATCTCAATTATCTTTCAAATCCTCTAGACCGAGATACAAGCTCGTTTCGAGCTTCAAATCCTAGTCACCGAGGGCCGGGATAGGTGCGCAGCACCTGTGCCGGGTCTTCAGTAGAATGATCACTTGATTGAATCTTCACCTTAATTATCATGCCAAATTTCACTGCTGGCATTTTAAATCCGGGCACTTTTGCAGCGCATGAACAACACCCGGGCCGACCAGTTCCATGACTTGGTATGCGAGCATCGGAAGTTATCCGACGAGCATAGCAAGCTTCAGCTGGAGCTGTCCAAGAAAGGTAATCTTCTGCCGACATACTGCTATATGCCGGATATCTTTCCTCTCTTTACTTTGCAATACTTCTTCTTGCCGACACATAACCTTGTGCCGACATTCTGCAGCTGGCACTGAAGAACAAGTCGCCGCGCTTCTTACGAGGGTGAAAGAGCTTACTGGTATGCCGGATCCTCTTAACCTTGAACTAATCCTTCTGTACTTCAAATCCTTTAATCTTTTCACTGTTTTCTTTCTTCAAATCCTTGTTTTGACTTCCAATCTTTTCAGACGAGAAAGCTGCACTGGAGGCACGCCACCAGGACTGTGTGTCCTCAGTGGATGTAGCCAAGCAACTGGACGACCGGGATGCCGGTCACAAGGCCGAGGTTGAGTAGCTGAAGGGCCGGATCACCGAGCTTCTGGACGAGAAGGAACAGAGGGAGGGCCTACTGAAGAAAACCCAGTCCCTGCTTGTCACCTCCGAGACTGATGCCTCCAACGCCCACGCTGAACTGGATAGCCTGAAGGAGCAGGCCACCAAATGGGAGGTTACAGTTGCACAGCTGAATGCCGACCTTGCCAGTAAGCTTCAAATCCTTTTCCTTTATCCTTCCCGACATAGTGTAATTCTCTCCGGCATAGCATATATGCCGACATATTCTCCTTTTGCTAACATTGTTTTTATTCCTCAGACATGTTTCCCGCTTCCGTCGAAGACGTTGAGAGGGCTTTGCAGTTGGACCGAGAAAGCCGGGGTGTTCCGGTTGACTCGCCCAACTGGGACATGTCGGAGCAGCTGCTGGCTCTGCAGTCCCGGAAGAACGCCATGACGCTCTACACCGAAGAACTCTTATATGGCGCCCAGGAGGCATTCTCTGCCCTCTGGCCGGGACAAAGGACTCCCACTGATCCCGTCGACCTCGGCAACGATCTGCAGCTGGCCAAGGTTCGCCTCCGGGAGTGGCGAGATTCCGGCGCAAGGGTTGGAGCTGACGAAGCTCTCAGCTACTTCTTGTCCTGGTATGAAAAGGCTGACTTGGAGACTTTGCGCACTGTGCGCGAAGGATCCATCTGGACCACGGATCCGGAACACATCCGGCGTCGGCGGGAGCTGGCCCACAGCTATGTGGACTATGCCGACACCGACGCCTTCGTCCGGGACATCCGTGAGCCGGAGAAGACAGCGGAAGACGCCGCCAAGGAAGCTGCTGATGCTGAGGGCTCCGACTCCAGCCAGGATGAAGATGAAGCTGAGGAAGCCGACACTGATGCCCCGGAACAGGGGTCTGCCCCGGGCGGAGGTGATGGCTCAATTCCATCTGCTGGGTCCGGCACTCCTGAAGCCGACATCTCCACCGCCACTGCTCCACCAGCCGGCGCCTCTGCTTCTGCCCCTGGTCCTTGACTTTGCAGCATGAAAACTTTAAGTTTTATCAGATCCCCGGTATGCCGGGTGCAGATGTAATATACACGTTTAATTTCCTTTGGTTTGCTACCTGAACAAGTTTTATCTTGGTTTGCTTGTTACTAATGCCGGATCATCTTTTGGCTAAGTCACCGAGTTGTTTTCCTGTTTCCTCAATTTCACAACCTTGGCTACTTGTCTACCTTATTTGGCTTTCGACGTATGAGTCTCAAGGTTGCTTCCTCGAACATACAGTACTTTAACTTTGACACTTAGACTTCAAATCATCCGACACTTTAAATTTTAACTTTAGCTTTAACGAAAATGTCGGTTCGCTTGCTTTACATTTCCTTAGCCGTTTTCCATGTGTAGACAATCTCCGGCATCTACTCTTGCTAGCCATGAAGCCGGGTTTCGGACAGTAGCTAAGTCGAAGAGTGGCCTTTGGTGCCGACACATTACTAGGCCGACATAGGAAACATTCAAATCAAGCCAGCCGGCATATAACAAAAAACAGTAGATAAACAACAGCATATCTCGGAGGCAGTGCCCGCTCTCTTCGGGATGCCGGCATTTCATTCACTAGTCTTGTGCCGGCATAAAGTGCCGGCACTCAAAGCAAAATATGGAAATACATACATTGTGCTGCTCAGGAGTAAAAGGGGCGCAGTAGAGCTATGTTCCATGGCCTCTTGGTTTCTTCTCCGGACCTATCCGCCTTATTCTTCTTGGGGTCCTGCGCATCTATAAGATAATAGGCATCATTGTGCAGAGCTCTGCTCACAATGAATGGCCCCTCCCATGGAGGAGTTAACTTATGCCGGCCTTCTGTTCCTTGCTTTAGCCGGAGTACTAGATCTCCCTCTTGAAATCTCCTTGGATTTACCTTCTGCACATGATAGCGTCTGAGGTTCTGCTGATACACTGCTGTTCTTGACAGAGTTATTTCCCTTGCTTCCTCTAGCAGATCAACATCATTTTCTCTGGCTTCTTTAGCCTCTTCCTCAGTATATAGCACTATTCTTGGTGCATCATGTATTACATCTGTTGGAAGCACAGCTTCTGCTCCATACACCAGAAAAAATGGTGTGTAGCCTGTTGACCTATTCGGAGTTGTCCTTAAACTCCAAAGCACAGCTGGCAACTCATCTAGCCAACATCCCGGAGTTTTCTCCAGTGGCTCTATCAGCCGGGGTTTTATGCCGGATAATACTAGCCCATTCGATCTCTCTACTTGGCCATTGGCACAAGGGTGGGCAACCGACGCAACGTCCAGCCGGATTCCCACTTCCTCACAAAATCTGGCAAATGGCCCTTGGGCAAAGTTTGACCCATTGTCAGTGATGATGCTATGAGGAACACCATATCTCAAGATTATGTCCTTTAAGAATTTCACTGCTGTGTGACCATCACACTTGCTTATGGGCTTCACTTCAATCCACTTGGTGAACTTGTCCACCATGACCAGGATATGGGTCATCTTTCCTCTGGCCGGCTTAAAAGCCCCGACCATATCCAGGCCCCAAACAGCAAAGGGCCAGGTTATCGGGATAGTTTTTAGGGCAGATGCCGGCTGATGAATCTGGTGGGCATATCTTTGACACCCATTACATTTCCGGACCAAGTTTTCTGCTTCTTGCAGTGCCGTTGGCCAATAGAAACCATGCCGGAATACCTTTGCCACCAATGCCCTGGATGAAGCATGGTGACCACACTCCCCCTGGTGAATTTCCCGGAGCATCTCCAGACCTTCCGCAGATTCGACACATCTCTGCAATACTCCGGTGGCACTTCTCTTGTATATTTCTTTGTTTATGATGGTATACGCTTTGGATCTCCTTATAACCCGGCGGGCCTCGGTTTCATCCGCCGGCACTTGGCCATCCACCAAGAAGTTCATAATAGGACGTGCCCATGAGGGCACTTCCCTGACAGTGAACACTGCCTGATCTATCTCCATCATTTCGACCGACACGTAATCGATCTCCATGGGCCGCGAAGTCCCCGGGACTGAGGAATCAGTCCCCGGGTATACCGGAGCAGTCCCCGGGTATACCGGCACAACCTCTTGGTACATTTTGCCCTTGCCCTTGGTTTTGCTCCGGAATACCGCGCTCACAGCATATGCCGGCCCAGTCCCCGGGACTGAGGAAATAGTCCCCGGGTTATCTGACCTGGCTCCGGCATCTATCTCCATTGGAACTGCCTCGTCTGGACCTGGCGGGACATAAATGGAGGATGACTCCGGCGAAGGCTTGATTGATGGCTTCCTCAGATGCTCCAATGAAATGCCGGGCGGGATTGAATCTCTGGAAGATCCCAGCTTGGACAATGCATCGGCTGCGTCATTCTGAGCCCGGAGAACGTGCCGGAACTCACAACCTTCAAAGTAACCACTTAACTGCTGCACCAGGAAATGGTAGGATGCCATGTTTGCGTCATGCGCATCCCATATGCCGGAACACTGCTGAATCACTAAGTCAGAATCACCGAAGCACATAATCCGGCGAATTCCTATGTCCTTAGACACCTTCAGGCCATGCACAAGCGCCTCATATTCCGCCACATTATTCGATGCTGCAAAATGAATCTGCAGGACATATCTCAATTGGTCATTCTTTGGTGAACTGAGAACTATGCCGGCACCCAAGCCATGGATTGTCTTGGACCCATCGAAATGCATCCTCCAATAGTTTGCATCTGGCAATGGCGGCTCGTATTGTATCTCGGCCCAGTCAATAAAGAAATCAGCCAACACCTGGGACTTGATTGTATCTCTCTTGTCATACTGAGGTGTATATGGTGAAAGCTCTATTGCCCACTTTGCTATCCGGCCGCTGGCATCTTTGTTGCTTATAATTTCCGGGATAGGGGCCTCGGCCACTACCCGGATTGGATGCTCTTGGAAGTAATGCTTGAGCTTCTTGGCCGCCATATAGACACCATAGGTCATCTTCTGATAGTGGGGGTAGTTTTGCTTTGAGGTGGAGAGGACTTCACTTAGATAATATACCGGCCGTTGCACGGTTTTGCCTCCTTCCTCTCGCTCTACTACCACCACAGCGCTGACAACTCGATTGGTTGCCGCTATATAGAGCAACATTGGCTCCCGGGGCATTGGAGATGCTAACACCGGTGCTGATGACAACATCTGCTTCAAATCCTTGAAAGCTGCATCTGCCTGCGCTGTCCAGACAAATGTGTCGGACTTCTTCATTAACTGATATAACGGCAATGCTTTCTCTCCCAGGCGGCTTATGAAACGACTTAGGGATGCCAGGCATCCCGTGAACTTTTGCACTTCCTTCAAATCAGTCGGCGGCTTCATCCTCTCGATGGCACGAATCTTGCCGGGATTTACTTCGATACCCCGGCTGGACACCAGAAAACCGAGCAATTTTCCTGCGGGTACACCGAAGGTGCATTTAGCCGGATTCAACTTCATCCGGAATCTCCTAAGATTCGCAAAGGTTTCCCGGATGTCATCTATGAGAGTCTTGCTCTCCTTGGTTTTTATGACGACATCGTCGACATATACCTGCACATTTTTATCTATTTGGTCGTGCAAACACTTTTGCATACACCTTTGGTAAGTCGCGCCGGCGTTTCTCAAACCGAATGGCATGGTGAGATAGCAATAAGCCCCGTACGGGGTAATAAAGGATGTCTTTATTTGATCTGGCTCATACAAAGGGATCTGGTGGAAACCAGAATAAGCATCTACGAAAGATAACAGTTCACATCCGGCTGTGGAATCAATCACTTGATCGATCCGAGGCAGCGGGAATGGATCTTTAGGACATGCCTTGTTCAAGTTCGTGTAATCTACACACATCCGCCATACTTTCACTATAGCGGGCTCATCTTTCTTCTTTTCCACCAAAACCGGATTAGACACCCAATCCGGATGAAGCACTTCTTTGATAAAGCCAGAGGCTAAGAGCCTGGCCACTTCCTCCCATATGGCTTTCCTTCTATCGCCGGCATTCCGCCGGAGCGGCTGCTTTACCGGCTTAGCATCCGGTCTCACATGCAATGCGTGCTCAGCCAGCTCCCTCGGCACACCTTGCAGGTCCGAAGTAGACCATGCAAAGATATATCCCGATTCTCACGGAGGAAGCTGATGAGCTCGCTTTCCTATTTGGGGTCCAAACTTGCCCCTACGAGGGCATGGCGCTCCGGGAAAGCTTCATCCAGAGGCACCTTCTTGACTTCCTTACTCACTTGAAAAGAAGCGCTGCCACCGGGATTTGTCATGCCCGGCATAGATTTGCCGGCCACGACCGTCTCAGCAATCTCCACTGCTCGCTTGAGCCTCTTCCTCTCCTCTGCAATGATCAGAGTCTCGGCCAGATTAGATCCGGCGGTGGCACATGCCATCGAACGCTTGTAATCACCAATGATGGTGATCACTCCTTTGGGTCCCGGCATCTTCATCTTCAGATACGCAACATGCGTAGAGGCCATGAATTTTGCCAGTGCCGGCCTACCCAGCAAAGCATGGTAGGGGCTCTCCAGATCAACCACCTCGAACATGAGGTTCTCCACCCTGCAGTTATCCCGGCTGCCAAACATGACATCTATCCTGATCTTGCCCATAGGCGCACACAAAAGTCCCGGCACAATGCCGTGGAACGTGGTCTTGCTTGGTTCCAGCATATTTTCCTTGATTCCCAGCTTCTCCATCGTATCCCGATACATGATGTTGATGCTGCTTCCATTATCAATGAGGACCTTGCGAATCACGTT